>JAVJIF010012769.1:0-143412 GCA_038442645.1 Agave tequilana | reverse complement strand
TTTTTCTCGTAAAACCCTATTTTTCCTCCCCTCTCTTTCCCAAACTATCCGTAACTTTATTCATTTTATCTCCTAAACTATATCATGCGAAAAATCATAATTTACATCTAAATTTATTCATCTTCTAACATTAAATCCTAGATCAATGATGAAGGGCTTCCAAGAGAGAGAGAGAAAAAAAACAGACAAATCCATGGTCATTGAACTTGAACCATATCTGGATCCGAACTCTATGGCCATGGAGCTTGAAACATGGTCTGAGCCCGAGCTACATGGCAAAGGTTCTCGAATTCACGGCTATGGATTCGGGCTGCAAGGACATGGATCTCAGATCCATGAAAAACTCAGATGATTCTGTTTTTCTTCAGTTAACCTAGAGGAGAAAGGAATTTAGGGTTTTCTAAAGATGTAAAGCAGCAAAATAGTTTTTTTCAAGATTGCGTTAACACTGTTTGGTAGATTTTTGTAAACTAGAAAGTTCTTGATAAATAATTTTTTAAAGAACGTTTATGGTGGTTTTCTGAAAATTCATTGTTGGTTCTTAAATTTACTCTTATTTTTAAGAATCTAACCTGAAAATGCATTAACTGTCTCATGTTCCTTTTGTCTAATATATTTCCTGGTAAAAAGATTGATACAGTTATCTCGATATAATCTTCTACTAGTAAAGGAGACACTTCATTTTGAGTGAATGTTGATGTTGACGTCTTCTTGGTATTATATTAGAAGACTTGTCTTTCTGAACATCACCTGACCATGAAATTGCTCCACCTCTCTAATGTATTGCAGTGATGCCCACCTTTTATTAAAAAGGTTATAGTAACAATTTGAAGAAAATGATCGCAGAAGTTGGTCCATCATCTCCTGCTGGTATGCCATGGGTATTCTATGGTTTCAGTGACTTCTTCATCTGCAGCTTAACTCCGTAGCCCTACCTAAGGCCTCCATGCTGGAGCATGATATGAATTCGTCCGTACCAAAGGACTAGATGTTTGGTTTTATTGCTTCCCATTTTTGAGGTGATGGTAAAACAGATGCTGGCATTACTCTTAAAAACAGTATTAAACAAGTCCAAATTAAAATTGGAGTGCTGGTCTTATACAAGATGCTGCTGTTGGAAAGGAAGAGCCTTAAAATATCAGGTATTTTGGATGCTTAAGAACTGTTTTCTTCTTACTTTTTGGTACTTTGTCATCAATGCTGGGGACGAAACCAGGAATAAATCTTAGGGGGCATGGAAAGAAATAACTTCTTATATGTAATTTTGTTGGTAAAAGCTAAAAGAAATGAACAAGAACAAGTTTAGGCAAATGAGAAAGGACTATCCTTTATATTAACTAAATTTTACTCGAGAAAAGACATGGAAACTTTTTTTCCCTCCAAATAGATAAGGGAATCAAGAACATTCTTAGATTTGACAACGGAATGCGTAATTGAGACTTTGTTATCTGTGTTCAAGACTTCAAGTTCCACCATGTGCGTCAGTATCTCTCTCATCTAAAACATGAAACAATTACAAAAAAAATCTGTGGGCAACTTGAGGGATTAAGATTTGAGTTGGTAGAATCTACGGTTATGAATCTGCTCTTTCGAGCATCTTAATCAATCTCAATCTCGCAAAATACATTTGGCGATGGGATTAAAAAAAAATAAATACAGAAATAAAAGTTCAAGAGGCGCATGGAAAATGCAGAAGCTGTTATTCCAGGAGATTATCGTTTCAATGTGACTAAGTGCAGCAGTGTTATAGAGCTGTTAATAGTGGATAATAAAAAAAAGACAGCAGTATCAACAACCACATTCTTGTCAGTCCAACAGGTTAGATTATAAGGAATGCCTTTCAAATATATATTCTATACTGGAAATGATATTAAAAGGTAACAATTTAAGAATAGGAGATTGGTGGATGGCTCGGTACACCCACATACGCCTTTATTGCAGTGATGTCTTGTATCTTATTATCACAATTAAGATAATCACTACATTTTATGCTCACAATTTTTTTTGTATAAATGGGAAAACAAAAATACTTCAAAGTGAGCCCCAATTTCCATGTCAGACATGGGTACCAACACTTGACTGGAACTTGCCCAACATGCATGGTATATACTAGAGTTGTGGTCATTTTCAAAGAATTCGTGTGTGAGAGCCATGTTGTTTGAAAAGAACAATCTTCTAAAGATTGCTAGAGCATGTGGGCTAAATAAACATTGAAGGATTCTTTGACATAAGTTGGACATTATTTTAATACAATTTAATCATCTTTCAACTTGTAAGGAGCATTATGGGTTTGTATTAGGTCAAGTGTTGGATTGGGCTTTCAAATAACTTTAGTTGATTTAAGATGAATCTATAGTGCTATTTATTAAGGGATTACTTTATTTTTCCTTTTTTTTATGAAGTATGATCTGATCATTGCTAATCATTATGCGATTGGTGCGTGTATATGTATGCTCGTGCCTGTGTGTCATCTTGTTGCAATACCCTATTCTTTAAGGATTTGCCATGTCGGTGTGTCTGTGCCGTATCCAATCTGCGTCCCGTGTGAGTACCGCTCTTCATAGGTCATTAGTAGTTCCTTCTTTCATTAGGGTTAACCAAGCATATATGGCTCTCCTATGTGCAAAAGAATCCACTTCCTTTCTCTTCTTTCCATGGGAGAGTCCTTTCTTCCTTGAGGGCTAAAATACCAAAACTTGTAGTTTCTCTAACATGCAAAGTTTTTGTCTATTAATCTCAAGATCTTTGTCCAACTGGTAGGAGGTGGTTGTTTGGACCTCACCCCATGTGTTATTATTTGCCTAGACCTAGTCGAATTTTTACGAATCTTTGTTTGTTTTTATATTTAAGCTTCTTAGACTAGTCCTGACATGTGAAAGCTTATAGATTGGTTTTTGTCCTAAATCACAATGATTTTTAGATTGCAGATCCCAAGCTGAGCCCAAAAGCAGAACTGAGAGAGTTAGATGGGAATCAAAAGAAATTTGGAGCCACTAAAGTGCAGCCCAATCCAGAAACAGAAGAGATCAAGAATGTGAGGAGTTCTCAAGTCACAGAGTTTCGGTGTTTAGCATCTCTTTGAGTTCTGTGGGAATGAGAGATGAATGAATTTTCTTTTCAACTTTTTATTTTTTAAATTATGAAGGGAGAAAGAGAGGATTGGTTGGGTTCTTGAGGAGGCATTTTTATGTAGTTCTGTGAGATATAAGGAGGGAGGATTTCGCATCAATGTGAGGACTGCATTCTCACTCAGGAGTGTCAGAGGATTAGTAAGACATTAAAACTGAGCCATGCTGAGATAAATCATTTTGAGGGCTAGATAGGATTCTATACAGAGATAGGATTCTATTCATTTATCCAACTTGGAGAAACCAATAGAGGAACTATGCACTCAATTGGGAATGACAAGTTATGAATTTGACTTGCAAAGCAACAAGTGTATAGGCAAAAGGGAATAGTTTTAGGTGTTGACCCCAAAATTCCAAATTATGAATGACTGACAGCAGAACTCTGTGTTCTTTTTCAAATTTCGAATGGTTCATAAAATGTGACTTAGTATATGTATCTGATGGGAGTAAACTGAAGAGTAGGAATCTGGGAGGGAAAATTGGTGACCAGAGGAATTTGGAGGAAACATTGGATGTTTCAAGAAGACTTTTACTTGACATGGTTCAGATAGGAATACACGAGAAGTAGCATAGGTTAAAATCTCGGTATTGGTATCAGCCAATCATTTTTAGCATTACTTCCATCAATATCAACCGGTAATATCAGAAAAAACAGCAACATGGACCCCAATAACATCTCATATTATATGGTTAGTTTCTTATCGGGTATCTTAAAACTCAGATATGACGTTGCCAATGTATATTGGAACCGGCCGATATTGGAAGCCATGAGTAGTAGCCTAAAGGACATGGAGGGATTCAATGTCATTGTTAAGTGCGTTGACCTTGTGGAGTTTCCAAATTGACCGAGTATTCACTTGATTCAACACAAGTGAGAATGACTTTGCTATCACTTGATTGCCTGAATTAGCATGGACTAGGGGCATGATTTCCTCTAGTTGTTTGTTTTATCCTAAACCACGAGAACTTCAGATCACATGCCTGTGCTTTTATACATAAGTAAGAGCATGGATAAACCTTTTTGATTTGATAAGAATCATAAGATTTTAATACACTTAGAGACTGGAAAAAGTCATGCAGAGTTGTTGGAAGAACCCCCCCTCTAGCAAATAAATGGGATGATAATTTGGTGTGTGAGATGACTCAAAACTGTTGTGCGCAGATCAACAACCACTTAGAGGAACCCTTAAGCCACAGATGCAATATAGAAGTACTACCAACAACAAGAACAATTGAACAATGGGAGAAAACCAAAACACAAGATTTAACGAGGTTCAGCCAATTTCGCCTATGTCCTCGGGGCAAGGAAGAGAGATTTCTTTATTGATTTGATAATCAATACAAATTGCAAGCAATAATACATATTAAGAGGACTCTGCCTCTCTAATATACCCAAGGAAACCCTAGGAGAATCAGATTCCTTATTGGACTCATTTTCAATTCAGCAAACTTTTCGAAAAACAATCCAGACCCGTCTGTCGGTCGACCGACCCAAGCCCCAATCGACCGTGTCGGTCGACCGTGCCTGACCGAGAGTTAGGCAATGCCAGTCGGTCGATTGGGCGGTCGACCTTTCTCCTTCTGCGGTCGACCGGGCGGTCGACCGCACCAGCCTGTGCACGTTGGTGCACACCGGTCGACCGGTCCTGCTGCTGCTGATTCTGATTCTGCTGTTGATCCTTGTCGTCGTCGACTTCCTTGACTTCCTCTCGACTTCCTCTCTTCCTACAATTCTCCACCTCGGTGAAGATTTCTCAAATCTGAGCTGAACTGAAACATAGGATCTGTCGACTCGAAAGTGGCTGCACCAGCGTGGTTGCCTACGTACCCTGCCCAAGGGATCAAGTCATCCGTAGTTCATCCAAAAGAGCTTCAACAAGCTCATGCAACATGAAGGATAATGGAGCAATGCTTTACAATGTGTAAACTTGACCCTGAGATTGTAAGTACACCTAAAGGGGGGGTGAATAGGTGTACGGCTAATCTAATGAACAAAATGCGGAATTTAAAACTTAAATTGCAACACACTTAGTGTAACCAACGAGTGTAGCCGAATTCCCGGTGAAGGGTCTGGACTAACTCCTCTTGATTCCTCTGAATAAGAGTTGAGGTGCTATATGAAGCTCTCGTGGTTAAACACAAATGAGGCACACACAAACAACACAAGCATATATATGATATGGCAATATGATGCAATGCTCAAAGTAAGAGAGAGAGTAGAGTCAATGGATCAAACGCAAACACCGAGATATGTTTCGAGGTTTGAGCACACAGCTCTACGTCCCTGCCTTCACACAGAAAGATTTCCACTAACTTATCCACACAGGACTCCCACACAGGGATCCTCCACTGAGGATTTGGGCAATACAATAACCGGGAGTACACAACTCCTCTCTCAATTATAACACAACCTCTACACTTAGAGGCTAGGCACAAAGCCACCACAATCACAATCACCTCACACTTGAGGGATGGGTACAAAGCCAAACAACCAATCAACCTCTCACTAGAGGGATAGGGCACAAAGCCACTACTCCAAAAATCAACCTCTACACAAGAGGGATAACACAAAGTAGGAGGGTTTACAACTTAGTGATCAAAAGACCACAAACCAATTTCTTTTCCCACAAAACAAAGATTCTAATAGATAGGATAGCAAGATAGGCTCAAGTGTGAGAAAATAAAGAGTTTGGAAATCAAAAACTCAAAGAAAAACTTTAAGGAAAAACTCTAGATAGAAATGCAAATGAAGATCAAATCAATTCCCAAAGAAGTTTCTTTTCAAATGATTTTCTAACCCTTTAAAAAATAAAGATGAAATCTTTAAAGCCAAAACTCTTTTGAAAACTTGCTTTTAAAACACTTGAGAATGGGAGAATTTAGCTCTTGAAAAACTTGGAGAGAAACATCTCTCAAATAGGGTATTTATAACCCATTACAAAATCTGCCCGTTGGCTGGCAGAAAGGTTATTTTGACCTTCTGGTCGACCGGCCGGTTGACCGGCCAACGGTTAAAAATATGACCGTCGAGCCTGCCGGTCGACCGTGCCAAATCCAAAGAGCAGTTGCTCTCTGGCCGGTCGACCGCTCGGTCGACCATGCCAAGCCTCACGGTCGACCGTCCGGTCGACCGCCCCTACCCGATAGTGGGGTACTTTCAGTCGGTCGACCGCTCGGTCGACCGGCCTAAGTGGCTGGCCTGCGTGCACGTCAGTCAACCGGTCCGGTCGACCGACTCTGGGTCTGGTCGACCGCCAGAGTCTGGCAGGGCTTATTATATAGGATTTAAAACTTGAGTTTTTTAATATCAAATAAATCCCATAAAATCTCTAAAAATTAACAAAAATAGTTTCAGTATAATACTTTGATATACAAACATGTTTAAGTAAAATCAAACCATATTACAAACATTTTGAACTATTTTTGTAACTTAAAAATTTTGCCGAAAACCAAAATCCGTATTTTCCAAAACTTAGATTTTGAAATGGAAATCCGATTTTTCCAAAACACATCCAAATATAAAAACATGATATAGAAACAACTTTGAAGCATATAGTATATGGATATAATCCAATATACATGAAAGGTATTTATCAATTTTTTGACAATAAATCCAAAAATAAGTTTTGTTTAAAATGCCAAAACTCCAAACTCATGAATAGACTATCAAACTAAGTTTGTTTAAATAGTTGAAGCATACATGTATATAGAACAAATCTAATATACATTAAACCATGTAAACTTGTTGATTCTATCTATTCATGAAAATCAAAATCGGTTAAACCAAAAACCGAAAACCAAAACATGAAACTTAAACAAGTGTGTGTGTTGTGAACTTGAGCATATCACACTATCTAATCTTTAACAATGGATCTAAACTATAAACTAAAACAATGTACCGAAGTCTTCTTGTAGAGCGCCGTCTCCAAGTCGACTCGATCCAAACGTGATCCACCGATCTAAACTCCAACCGAGTGCTAGATATGAACTTTGACGCTCGGGCTCTTGAATCACCATGTGAAAGCTCCAAAACACTTTTGTTGAAGCTAATACCTACTAATATCTTGTTTAAGTATCTGAAACTAAACATCACAAGATTATTAGTAAACTATAACTACATGAGTTAATCATCATCAAAACTAGAGTGGAAAGCCTCTAGGCCAACAATCTCCCCCTTTTTTATGATGACAAAACTCATGGAGTTATATATGCATGGATTAAAGTTAAGCTTCAAAGAAGCTCCCCCTTAACTCATGCATAACAATAAACTATAAGATATGCATTGAATATTAAACATGAATATGCATCAATATGCATAAAACAGTGAAATGAATATGCTCTTGATACCAAATTTTTAAAATAAATTCCTTTTCCTTTTTAAAATAAATATGTTCTTAATTAATTGCTCTTGATACCAATAAAAATTTTAATGTGAAAACTTTATCAATAAAAGCAATAAAATCTCTTGATACCAATCAATAAAAAATTCTTAATACCAATTGAAAGATAATCAATAAAAACTTTTGATACCAACAATAAAATTTTAACAAAAGTTCTTGATATCAATAAAACAAAACATCAAGACATAACACAAACTTTCTTGATATAAATATGAAACAAACTTTGATATAAACATACAATAAACAATAAACATGCATATAAACTCAAATATTTCTCCCCCTTTTTGTCAATCATCAACAAAGGGGTCAAAGAAAATAATAAAACAATGTTCTCTCCCTTTTTGTCTTAAACAAAAAAATATCAATAAGGGGTGAAATTAAAACAAAACATTATGATACCAATTGAAAAAATATATCAATTTAGTGCATCATGATATCAATAAAACATACCAATTGAAGGTACATAAAACAAATGTTTTAAATATAAATTTAAATACCAATTGTAAGTAAATAAATCATTTTGAAGAATTCAACCAAAAATTTTGATATTAATTAAAAATATATAGATAATCTTGATATCAATTGTAAAGATTAGTACCAATTAAAAGTAACTTTTTATTAGAAGCATATGATACCAAAAAAAATCATCATTTTTCAATCATTTTTCAACATAAAGTGTGGGAGTAAAATACCAAAGGTAAACAAAACCAATTGAAAAGTGAAATATGAATTTTCTCCCCCTTTATGAAATACCAATTAAAATGATGCATAAGCTTGTATACAATATCAATTGAAACATAATCAATTGAAATATAATAGTCATTTAAGAAATCAAGTTTAGCATAACTAAAATTTGTGCTCAAAGATATAGAGATATAGTAAGCACAAATAAAGCATATATATATGTATGAAAAATTAAATATTAATCGAAATTGATACTATTTGAAGTATAAGCATACATATATAAAAACATATATGAGTATACAAAAAAATGTCAATAGTGATACCAATTGAAAAGATCCAATGATACCAATTGAAAACATAATAAGATCAAGTGTATAACTCATACTTCCTACCACCCATTTCATGCACATGTTTAAAAGAATTTTCAATAATAAGCATACACGGCATGGTCGTCCAACCAACCACCCTTGAATGGGTAGGGGTTTTCAAAAATAAGTTTAAAAATATAGTATGTTTGAAAAGCTCTACCATAATGAAGAATACGAACTAGTTATAAGAAAAATTTGTAAACTAGTACGAAATCCTTCAAGTAAGGAATAAAATAAAAAAATATTCCATGAAAAATATGTAAAGCACTCAAAATCTATAAAGCCCATATCATACTCATGAAAACAAAATCATGAGAAAACAATAAATAAAGTGAGTGTATAAGAGTTATGTGAAACACATTATCATGAAACTAGGCAATAAAGCTCAATATGAAATTCCTTAAAAACATGAAAATCATCAAAACTAGAATCCTTCAAGGTATATGTATATCATGTATAAACTAAAGTATACATACATATCTAAATATAAACGAGTCCACAAAAATATATGCATGAAGGCAAGTGGCTCAAGGATGTATATGTATAGCTAATAGTTTGGACACAATGACATATACATGAAGTTTAAATATAAACATGAAAATATGTACAAAATGGGCATACAAGTCAAAATGTGTGAATCATCAAAACTAGGCTATACTAGTACATCTAATAAGTACAAATGAGCATTCAAGTACAAACATATAATAGTCTATTTGTGGCTCACTAGTTGTACAAGTATATATCCAAGTTTTAATGAAAACTAACATCTAGACATGTAATCAAAACATGAAGCATAGAAATCAAAACAAAAACTCATATGATCATTATGTAAATGAACATGCATTAGATGTATGATATACATATTAGCTAAACAAATAAGAGAACAAAAAAGTATAAGTCCATATTAAACATGGGTGTCTCAATACTAATCATGCATATCACAAGTCTAATTAATAATTATGTCATTTAACATACTAATCATGAAACATCAAAACATGCTAAAAATGAATAATATGAAAGCATGTAAACATAAATGAGGAGTAAGAGATCGTTACCAAAACCATAAGGGCAACTCTCCATGTCTCCAAAACAAGGTGGTCCTCCCACCAAACTTTTCTTGAAAGTGATGCATCCAAATTGTCCTCATAAAGCTCGGAACGCATCCACCTCAAGGCACCATTACTCTCATGTCATGTGAGAGCCACACCTACATCAAATACAATATGGGTGTCTTTGGTACCCATACTCTTTTGGGTCCATGGGGGTTAGCTCCTTTCCTAACCCAAACAAACTTAGTTGCTAAATTTGAATCATGTATATGATCATAACAAAACTTAGCAAGGTGGCCCTTACGTCCACAATGTGTACAAGTATACACATAAGCATACATCGTGTAATGGGAGTGAACGTGGGAAGCATGTGTATGCCGTGGTTTATGTGCATGCATAAGAGGAACTTGTTTCTTTCGAAACATAGATTCCAAACGTGAGTGTTCAAAGCACAATGGCTCAAAGTGGAGCCCAAACAATCCACACTCTTCTTTAACAAACATATATCATTATCAATCCTAGAAGAAGAGGTGCATGCAATAGGTGAGCTAGGTGAAGCTACACTAACATGGCAAACATGTGTATCTATATCATTTTTCAAAGAAATATTTTTATTTGAAACAATTTTCAATTCCTTTGAAATAGAAGCAATTTTGTTTTTCAAAGATTCATTCTCTTTTAAAACAAAATCAAGCTTTGAAGTTAAAGACTCATTTTTCTTCAAAACATTTTCACAATCATTTTTATTTTTCAAAATCTTGTTTTCATTTAAAACAAGTGCAAGTTGGGTTTTCAAGAGTCACACTCGTTTGAAATCTCAACCTTCTCTTGTAAAGCCAATTCAAGTTTTGAAAACAAATCCTTATTTTCTTTTGATAACTTACAAGTTTTCTTTTTCAAAACTTTATATTTTTCAAGGAGGTTCTCACAAACAATAGATAACTTTCATTTAATGCATCGGCATCCATACTATCAAGATCATCAAATGAAGAGCTAGCACTATCTAGTTAAGTGTCCGAAAGTACCTCAAGGGAGTCATTCCCTTGGACCATGTAGCATCGTTGTTCGGATTCATCCTCATTAGATTCCTTCTCCATTATGTTGGGCGTTTGAAGCTCGGAGGAGGTCAACGTGTTCCACAATGCAAAGGCGGAATCACAGTTAGAAACCAACATAAGATATTTTTTGTTAAGCGTGCTTCTAAGTGCCTCAAGGGCTTGTGCATTGGCCTCTATATGCTTGCTATTATCAAGATAGGATTTCTTGGTAGCGGCAAGAAAAACATGCAAACCTAGGGTTTTTAGGTACATGGACATCCTAAATTTTCACATGTCAATGTTGGAAACATCAAACATGGGAGGTGACAAGCAATCCATGAGTGTGTGTAAACAATATAAGTGTGCAAATGTAAATGATAGATTAGCTAACCAAGATCACACTCCTACGTGGTTAAACCAAATATCAGGAGCGTAGGCTCTGATACCAATTGTAAGTACACCTAGATGGGGGTGAATAGGTGTACGGCTAATCTAATGAATAAAATGCGGAATTTAAAACTTAAATTGCAACATACTTAGTGTAACCAACGAGTGTAGCCGAATTCCCGGTGAAGGGTTCTGGACTAACTCCTCTTGATTCCTCTGAATAAGAGTTGAGGTGCTATATGAAGCTCTCGTGGTTAAACACAAGTGAGGCACACACAAACAACACAAGCATATATATGATATGGCAATATGATGCAATGCTCAAAGTAAGAGAGAGAGTTAGGTCAATGGATCAAACGCAAACACCGAGATATGTTTTGAGGTTCGAGCACACAGCTCTACGTCCCTGCCTTCACACAGAAGGATTTCCACTAACTTGTCCACACAGGACTCCCACACAGGGAACCTCCACTGAGGATTTAGAGCAATACAATAACCGGGAGTACACAACTCCTCTCTCAATTACAACACAACCTCTACACTTAGAGGCTAGGCACAAAGCCACTACAATCACAATCACCTCACACTTGAGGGATGGGCACAAAGCCAAACAACCAATCAACCTCTCACTAGAGGGATAGGGCACAAAGCCACCACTCCAAACATCAATCTCTACACAAGAGGGATAACACAAAGTAGGAGGGTTTACAACTTAGTGATCAAAAGACCACAAACCAATTTCTTTTCGCACAAAACAAAGATCCTAATAGACAGGATAGCAAGATAGGCTCAAGTGTGAGAAAACAAAGAGTTTAGAAATCAAAAACTCAAAGAAAAACTCTAGGAAAAACTCTAGATAGAAATGCAAATGAAGATCAAATCAATTCCCAAAGAAGTTTCTTTTCAAATGATTTTCCAACCCTTTAAAAAATAAAGATGAAATCTTTAAAGCCAAAAACTCTTTTGAAAACTTGCTTTTAAAACACTTGAGAATGGGAGAATTTAGCTCTTGAAAAACTTGGAGAGAAACATCTCTCAAATGGGGTATTTATAGCCCATTACAAAATCTGCCCGTTGGCTGGCAGAAAGGTCAGTTTTGACCTTCCGGTCGACAGGCCGGTTGACCGGCCAACGGTCAAAAATATGACCGTCGAGCCTGCCGGTCGACCGTGCCAAATCCAGAGAGCAGTTGCTCTCTGGCCGGTCGACCGCTCGGTCGACCGTGCCAAGCCTCACGGTCGACCGTCCGGTCGACCGCCCCCACCCAAGAGTGGGGTACTTTCAGTCGGTCGACCGCTCGTCGATCGGCCTAAGTGGCTGGCCTGCGTGCACGTCTTTGTGCACGTCGGTCGACCGGTCCGATCGACGACTCTAGGTCCGGTCGACTGGCCCGGTCGACCGCCAGAGCCTGGCAGGGCTGATTATAGGATTTAAAACTTGGGTCTTTTAATATCAAATAAATCCCATAAAATCTCTAAAAATCCACAAAAATAGTTTCAGTATAATACTTTGATATACAAACTTGTTTTAGTAAAATCAAACCATATTACAAACATTTTGAACTATTTTTGTAACTTAGAAATTTTGTCGAAAACCAAAATCCGTATTTTCCAAAACTTAGATTTTGAAATGGAAATCCGATTTTTCCAAAACACATCCAAATATAAAAACATGATATAGAAACAACTTTGAAGCATATAGTACATGAATATAATCCAATATACATGAAAGGTATTTATCAATGTTTTTGACAATAAATCCAAAAATAAGTTTTGTTTAAAATGCAAAAACTCCAAACTCATGAAATAGACTATCAAATTAAGTTTGTTTAAATAGTTTAAGTATACATGTATATAGAACAAATCTAATATACATTAAACCATGTAAACTTGTTGATTCTATCTATTCATGAAAACCAAGATCGGTTAAACTAAAAACCGAAAACCAAAACATGAAACTTAAACAAGTGTGTGTGTTGTGAACTTTCTTTAACAATGCATCTAAACTATAAACTAAAATAATGTACCGAAGTCTTCTTGTAGAACGCCGTCTCCAAGTAGACTCGATCCAAATGTGATCCACCGAGCTTGACTCCAACCGAGTGCTAGATATGAACTTTGACGCTCGGGCTCTTGAATCACTATGTGAAAGCTCCAAAACACCTTTGTTGAAGCTAATCACCTACTAATATCTTGGTTAAATATCTGAAAATAAACATCACAAGATTATTAGTAAACTATAACTACATGAGTTAATCATTATCAAAACTAGAATGGAAAGCCTCTGGGCCTACAGAGACCACCTTGGTAAGCATGTCGGTGGGATTCTCCGTTGTGTGAATTTTCAGTAACTCATATCACCCTCGTCGAGAATCTCCCTAACAAAATGGAACCTGACATCGATGTGCTTCGTCCGTGCATGATACACCTGGTTCTTGGCTAAATAAATTGCACTCATACTATCACAATTGATCTTTAGTAGATCCTGATCAATCCCCAAGTCATCAAGCAAGCCTTGAAATCAAATTGCCTCCTTCATAGCCTCCGTCATGGCCATGTACTCAGCCTCTGTAGTAGACAACACAATGGTAGACTGTATAATAGAGCGCCAACTAACCGGTGCTTGAGATAATGTAAATACATATCCTGTTGTGGACCGGCGTTTGTCAAGGTCACCAGCATAATCGGAATCAACATACCCGATACAATCCTGCTTTCCTGTGGAATCCTTCTCGAATACCAAACCAACATCTATGGTACCTTTAATGTACCGCAAAATTCGCTTCACTGCCTCCCAATGACCCTGTCCCGGATCATGCATATACCTACTGACCATAGAGACAGCTTGTGATAAATCTGGTCGTGTACACACCAAAGCATACATCAGACTGCCAACTGCGCTAGCATATGGGACGTGAGTCATGTACTCACGTTCTTCAACAGTCTTTGGAGACATAGTGGTAGATAACTTGAAATGAGGAGCCAGTGGTGTACTTACAGTTTTCGTATCCTTGCCGATGTTGAACCTCTGAAGTACCTTTTGCAAATACCCCTTCTGTGTCAAGCTCACCTTGCCACTCCTTCGGTCTCTTATGATTTTCATACCTAGTACCTTCTTTGCTTCACCAAGATCCTTCATCTCAAACTCAGAAGATAAGTCCTTTTCAGTGTATCAATTGCAGATCTAGACTTTGAAGCAATGAGCATATCATCTACGTATAATAGTAAATAGATATACTCTCCTGTAGGTAGCTTGTTGTAATACACACATGGGTCATAGTGGCTTCGTGTGTACCTCTTTCCTCTGATGAAGCTGTCGAAACGCTTGTACCACTATCTAGGAGACTGTTTTAACCCATACAGTGATTTCTTCAGCTTGCACACATATCTTCTTTCCCTATAGTCTTGAACCCTGTCGGCTGAGACATGTAGATCTCTTCATCTAGATCGCCATGGAGAAAGGCGGTCTTTACATAGAGTTGATCAAGGTCCAACTCGTACTGTGCCACCAGAGCCAATAAGATGTGAATTGACGAATACTTTACAACAAGAGAAAATATCTCATTGTAGTCAATTCCTTCTCTTTGTGCATAGCCATTTGCTACCAATCTGGCCTTGTAGCGCACCATACCTTCTTAAGAGATCCCTACTTCTTTGCGTACACCCACTTACAGCCTATCGCCTTCTTTCCTTTGGGCAACCTTGTGAGTTCCCAAGTATCGTTCTTGTAAAGAGACTTCATCTCTTCTTCCATGGCGGCTTTTCACATCTTCGACTCTGAACTGATTTCAGCTTCTCTGCAGGTGGATGGGATAGCCTCCTCAACGATCAAAAGTACATAAGCAACGACCATATCTGTAGTGAGCCAACCTGATTTCCGTATGTTTCTTCTTGGTCTTCTAACTACAGTAGAATCAGGAACATCACCCATGATCTGTTCTTGATCCTCTTTATCATTAGCATCTACCTCATCTGCTTGACCATTACCTTGTGTCACCTTAGGTATGATCCTCACTGATGCTGAACTTTCTAGAGATAGTGGATTAACATCATTCTCCACCTGCTGCGATACATCTTTGGTCTTGATAATCTCCACCTGCTGAGAGATCTTAGGCTTCAACATCGAAGCCTCATCAACTGTGACATCTCTACTGAAAATAAACTTCCTGTCCGTAGGATCCCAGAACTTGAATCCTTTGATTCCCTTCTTGAAACCAACGAACAAGCCCTTCTTTGCTCTTGGGTCTAGCTTATCTTCTTTAACATGATAATAGGTTGGACAACCAAACACCCTTAGCAAATCATAATCAGTAGCAGTTTTTCCCGACCAAACCTCGAGAGGAGTTTTCCCTCCTATCGCAGACGAAGGCAATCTGTTAACAAGATAGCAAGCGTATTCCAGAGCCTCAGCCCAAAAATTCTTCGCTAAACCGGCATTAGATAACATACAATGGACCTTCTCTAGCAAAGTCCTGTTCTTCCTTTCTACTACCCCGTTCTGTTGCGGTGTTTCCCTCACTGTGAAGTGCCTCTCTATGCTTTCATCAAGACATAACTTAAGGAAAGGATCTGATTTATATTTCCCTCCATTATCTGAACGGAGGACCTTGATTTTCCTTCCCGTACTTTTCTCCAAATTCTTATTCCACTTCACAAATAATTCTAGGACTTCTCCTTTGTGCTTTATGGTAAATACCCAACAACGCCTAGAATAATCATCAATAAAAACACAAAGTAGTGGTTACCTCCAATTGATGCAGTCTTTGTAGGTCCCCAAACGTCAGTGTGAACATAATCCAGAATCCCCTTGGTGCAATGAGTTGTTGTGCCGAATTTCACCTTGGTCTTCTTTCTGATGACACAATGTTCACAAAATTCCAACTTGCAGGTTCCGGCACCTTTCAATAATTCTTGTCTTGCAAGAGCTTGCAAAGACTTTTCTCCTGTATGTCCCAGTCTCATATGCTATAGCCTGGTTGAGTCTTCATCTGAATTAGTTGAAGTTGCCACTTGTCCTGTAATAGTACCACCCTTCAAGTAGTAAAGATTGTTCCGGTGAACGGCCTTCAGTACCACCATCGATCCTTTGGTCATCTTAAGGACTCCTTCCTTTATTGACACCACAAGACCCAATGTTTCCAAAACTCCAACAGAGATAAGATTTCTCTTCAGTTGAGATACATACCTTACTTCCTTCAGTTCTCGTATCATCCCATCGAACATCTTGATCTAGATTGTTCCTACACCTTCCATGATACATGGATGATCGTCGCCCATAACGACTGAACACACCTCCAGCTTCTCAAAGTTAGAAAACCAATCCCTATTCGCGCACAAATGGTATGTAGCACTAGTATCCAATATCCACTCATTATCTCCTGAGTAGCCAATGATAGGAGTAGTGACAGAGAACGAGAATACCGATGAGTCCGAGTCTGATCCACCTACCTGTGAGGTACTGCCTTGAGTATTGACCACCTTTACAAGATTTGCCTCAGTCCTAGACTCCTTCTTCTTCCCTTTGGCCTTTGAACAGTCAACTTTTCAGTACCCTAATTCTTTGCAGAAGGCACACTGGTTCTTCTTCAGATCTCTATAACCTGGCCTGGACTTCGATCTCCCTCGATCATCTTTGCTCTTCTTATGTGAACCTCTGCCTCTTACTGTTAATGCCTCTGCTGATGTGCTTACCTGAGAAGACTGTCACTCTTTTCTTCTCGTCTCATAATTAACCAGAGCAGACAACACTTCATGATAGTTAAGGGACTGTCTACCATTTATGAAGGTTAAAGTAAAAGTCTCATACTTCTTTGCAGGAAGAGAATTCAAGAGAATTACCGCTTTATCTTCTTCATTTACCTCGACATCCACATTAACCAAATCCGTAAGAAGTTTTGTGTAGCGATTTAGATGTTCATTTACAGAGCATCCTTTCTTCATCTAAAAACCATACAGCTTGCTCTTCAGCTGTAGTCTGGATTCAATACTTTTGGTCAAATACTTTCTTTTTAGGATCTCCCACAGCTGCCTCGCAGATGTTTCGTGTAACATAAGATATTTGATGTCTTGTGTTAGACACGATCTGATTAAGTCATACGCTGATCGGTTCATCTTATCCCACTCTTTTTCAGTAGTTGTGCTTCGCTTCTTCTCCAGACGTAGAGTATCTTCGAGATTTGATGCTGTCAGTGCATCCATCACCTCGCACCTCCACATACCAAAATTGTTTGTGCCATTAAATTTCACCACATCAATCCTTGGATGTGGGTTCATGATTCTCACAGATGTACTTTCTTCAGTCATCTCTTTGACTAGATCCTCTATGTAATGCGAAAAACCAACGGAGTTAGATAAACAAATTTGATAAAGATCAGATCTTTACCTCCTCACGAAACCCTAGATGAGTTTCTGAATAGATCTACTCCTCAAATTGATTCCTTGAGCACTTCACGCGCTGTTCTGAGATCGATACACGATCTCACAAACAGTCCCAACGCTGACCTGAGATCGACACACGATCTCCACCAATCAGCAACAGATGCCCTTCGAATCACCAGATGATCCCACGACGAACCTGGGATGCTTTTTTTTTTTGGAGAAAGTAAATTTATATATATCAAATATGTATATACATACATCTTGCCAAAGTGACGTCCAAAACTACCTAAGCAAACAAACCTTGTATGCCCATGTCAACCAAAGACATCTCAAAAATGACATCAAAATCTGGCAGAACTGTGCAAAAATCTGCACAGTTCTGCCAAGCCCAGCCTATTCTGGCAGCCAGAACTTCAGCCAGAAACTGCCAGTTCTGGCTGCCAGAACAGACCCCATATCTGCCCAGTTCGGGCTGCCAGAACAGGACAGTTCTGGCAGCCAGAACTGCCCATTTCTGGGAGCCAGAACAGCACCCAAAGGTGCTGTTCTGGCCAGAACTGTGCTGTCAAAGTTGGCAGCACAGTTCAGGCAGAACCCGACAGTTCTGGCAGAAAACCCCACTTCCAGGAAACCTAAGAGTTGTGCATGAATATCAGCCCAGTCAACAGAAAAAAATTCCGACGGACCGGGGATGACAGAGAAAGTGCTCCCAAGACTATACAAAGAGCAATCAAAATTGTATCTACATAGTGAAGCCAATCAGAGCAGTAGCTATGGATCCGAGCCATTCTGAGGAAGCAATGAATAGATAGTCCTGTACACATGCAATTTGATCCTGAAGACAATGCCCTCCACCTCCATAGTTTGTCCCTCAAAGATCCGTCGATTGCGGGCATTCCAAATATGATAGACCGTGCAAGCCAGGGCCGTGCACCTAGCCTTAGCATTGCAACCCGATCCCCTGGACTCCTTCTTGATCCACTTAAGCGCACTGTCGATGGTCGACATCGCCCTAGATATATTCAACCATGCCTTAATGTGAGTCCAAATCGACTTAGAGAATTCACAAGCAAAGAACAAGTGTGCCACAGTCTCCCTGTTGCCCACACAAAGGACACAGTGCTCCTCCATCTGAAGAAACGAGAGCCTATCCTTAGTTGCCAATCTCCGTCTCGCTGCCAGCCATAAAGTGACCGCATGCTTCGGCGTAACCCAAGAGTTCCAAACCGTCCTAGGCCAACTAAGCTTGGGACCTTTCTTACGAAAGTAATCATACCCCATCGAGATAACCATTCGGTCGCCATCGGCCCAAGAGGAAGCCTCAATTCGCCGCTTCAACAGAGCCTTCTAACCGGATCAGACAATCGCGGATGACAATAAGCCTCTTGATCAAAGGCGAGTCAACTCTAGCACAATTCCAACTCCAAGGCGTGCCATCCCCATTAAGATATATATGATGGATCCATTTTGCCCACAGAGACTCCTTGTTCTTGTGAATGTTCCACAAGCACTTAGCCAATAATGCATCATTCCAAGTCTTCAAGTCTCTAAATCCCAGACCTCCCTCAGACTTAGGCAAACACATACTCTGCCAGGAAATTGGGTGATGTCTCTTGTGCCACAGAAAGTTCCTGCAAAGCCTTATCACCCGATCAATGATAGCAGACGGAATCGGGAAGACGGAATCGGGAAGACGGAACCTGGGATGCTTTGATACCACTTGTTGTGCGCAGATCAAGAACCACTTAGAGGAACTTAAGTCACAGATGCAATATAGAAGTACTACCAATAGTAAGAACAATTGAACAATGGGAGAAAATCAAAACACAAGATTTAACGAGGTTCAGCCAATTTCGCCTACGTCCTCGAGGCAAGGAAGAGAGATTTATTTATTGATTTGATAATCAATACAAATTGCAAACAATAATACATATTAAGAGGACTCTGCCTCTCTAATATACCCAAGGAAACCCTAGGAGAATCAGATTCCTTATTGGACTCGTTTCTAATTCAGTAAATTTTCTGAAAAAACAATCCAGACCCGTCTGTCGGTCGACCGGTCGGTCGACCGACCCAAGCCCCGGTCGACCGTGCCGGTCGACCGTGCCTAACTGAGAGTTAGGCAATGTCAGTCGGTCGACCGGGCGGTCGACCGTTCTCCCCGGTCGACCGCACTAGCCTGTGCACGTTGGTGCACACCGGTCGACCGGTCCGGTAGACCGGTCCTGCTGCTGCTGCTGATTCTGATTCTGCTGCTTATCCTTGTCGTCGTCGACTTCCTCGACTTCCTCTCTCTTCCTACAAAAACGATGGATGATTGGACCTGCGTGGAATTTAGACGAATTAAGAATGGTAAAAATGTGCTCCTTAGGTACTTTCAAAATGAATGAACATCTTAGGAAGTTTGAGAAAGCAACTGAGGAAGAGTTTGCATATTTCAGGCTTAATGAAAAGAATTTAGTAATTCTCACAAGAAGTAACAAATCTGTGACTGTGACTTGGCTAAAGAAAGTGATGCGATGCTATGATTGTTTACAAAATAACCGACAAAGAAGATTCTACATGGCTTATCTCAGATTCATGGGTGATGCCCCATGTCAAACCAGACACTGGGTGACATGTGACCTGAAGTAACAGACACCATAATGTATGAAATTTTTGTGTATAATGCATCAATACATGGGGAATACATGTGTGTAGAGTATATATATAGATATTGATAAAGATGATCTCAATTTAAGTAGGCCCGAACCCTACTTGCAGAGTTCTCCTTGATTAGCGGTAACAATCAAGCCATCACAGAATGAGGACAGAATTTCCACTTCCAGTAAGCATAGGTGTGGTACTTTAAACTGGTTGTTGCGTGTCATTTTTTATTGTTGTAAGGTTTTGGAAAACTAATTATCACAATATGTTCTTTGTGGTGGGCTAAAGTTTTGATTTCATTGTTGCTCTTTGTATGTGGAAAAATATTTTGCTATCTTCTTACCTGCCTGAATGTAAGGGAGATTAATTGCAAAAATTTATCACAAAACGTGGATATGTTTCTCTGAAAAATGACTACTTTCTGTTTAATCTTACAAAAGAGAAAACTTTAGCTCCATTATTTTCGTCTCATTGTTCTCTCTCTTGTGGAAAGTATGAAGAGAAAACTTGAAAGACAGTAGAAGTTTCTAGAGAGGGAAAGTATATCATTTGTGTGATCCAATGACATCAAAAGCTTAAGACTAGTGGCCTAATTTCCCTATTTTTTGCACTCATCATTCTTCCCCAAACTGTACCCTGATGGTTTATCTTTGCCTTTTCTTTTCTTGTGAAAGTAAGTTCAGTCTTTAGAACTTGGTTTCACCATCCCTTACAACATAAAACGAGAGTTTTGAATATGATTAATACCCTAATAGTCCATCTCTTATTTTTTAAAAATAAAACCGGAGGTAAAAATCCTCCGGCATTTCATTAGTAAGAACTTAACGAAACATTCTTAAGAAAGAAGAGTATAAACTTGCATGAAACACACACATACACAATTTGCTCCTTTAAAAGAAAAAAATAAAAATAAAACAGAAAATACGAAGCCTCCGGAACGCTCTCAGTGAAGCACCACATTGCATCATCTGCAGCTCAGATCTGTCCAACTCTTGTTCGGATTTTCCGCTAGCACTGACAAGACATCTGCAGCTCAGATCGGGGCAACTTTTGACCGGAAACCCCACCACCTAAGTCATAGCATCTCTCCTCCATCCAAGTCGTAATAGCATCTTTTCTTCTTTTGCGTCGTAATTTTACTGCCTAAACCTAACCTTCACTGTGATTACAACTCCAATGCGGATTTTCCTTTCTGATTCTTAATTAGCTTACGAATTGTTTTATATCCTTAACCTTTTATCGGTACCGTAACATCGGTCTCAAATCCAATGTCACTCTGAGACGGGCTCATCCTATCTACGGTCATACTAATAGAATAATAACTAATGAACTTCTGCATTTGTCTGTATTATTTCACAGTTTCCAGTATATTTGGTCCATATTCATATTTAACCTTTATCACATTCGACCGTAACTTCTGAAGTACAGACATCAAACTCTTCTCTTCTTGTTACTCTTGCCAAGTATGCATTACTGTGTCGTTCTCTTGTTGCCAACGTGCATGAAGACTGAGAACTAGCTAACATTGTAATACCCACATTTTTGTGGGAGGGGGTTAGCTCCTTCCCGCGAAGGATCAGGATGGTCTTTCGTGCATTGTGGGTCGTTCATCACAGCTGATGAACAGCCCAATGATTAGAAAGAAAAAAAACGCATTTTATCGAAGGAGCTAAACCCCCTCCCATTTTTGTGGCCCCGGAGAGTTGAAAACATGAGGAGATTAGAGATCAACAAGGAGGCTTGTGTTTTATGATTCTTTTTATTTTTGACACGTGTGGTGAGCTTGCCTGGTGGATCTTGCCTGTTGGATCAAGCTCCCTAATCTGCTTCCATTGCCCTCAATTTTCTTTCCTTTCCTTTCCTTTTTTTTTCTTTTCTTTCTTTCTTCTTGGACTATATTATTTAACCCTTGTATTGCCATGTATTTAAGGTAAGAGAGGTGCTTCGGTGCTCCGAAATTCTTTTTTTTTCTTCCCTTTTTTTGTGTCCGAATAAACTGGATAAAGGAAACGGGATGAGCGTTTTCATGTAATTTCTTTTGTTTCTTTTGTTTTTGTTTTTTTTGCCAACAGCTTCGGAGCTCCAAAACTTATTTCTTAGAGCATTGGTGGCGTGGAAAGTAAATAACTGGAGATTTTTTAGCTTCCGATAGAATAGAATATTCCCATTTAAAATCCTAGTTGTCTCGGGCATTGTAGGAAATAAAACACGAGGAAAAAACCCAATTCGGGAAAGAAAAGAAATGAAAAAACTTTGAACTTTCTCTGGTTATATCTATCAAGTAGCTCTCTCTCGGATATATATCAAACTCTAAACTTTATTATGTTTTTCAAGGAAAATCTAAACTTTATTATTACTCTTTGTTTAATCTGGGATGTTGTGAATCCAACTACTATTATTTCTCTAAATGTTGATGATGGATCTATGCTACCGACCTCGATTCCTCAAAATATGATGGAAAATTTAGAAAAACAAAAATTCTCTTTTTTCCTATAGTTCTTTGGTCAACCATGCTGAAAGGGGAAGAAAAATAAATAGAGACCATGAGGAGGACGATAGGATGCAGGACGCATGCGAAATCAGAAGAGAAAAAAAATATAGCAAGAATATTAGAAGAGAAAAAGTATTCCTGGAAACAGCTAGTAGATATTCAGTCACAAAAAATTGTTAGATCTGACAACTAATCAATGTCACCGATTTAATTGACTAGGTTGGTAAATATCAGGTGGGAGGTTTTTCTTTCAATAGAACGTTCCTTAATTAGAAAATTATCTTTTAATTTTCTTCCTTAGTTAAACACCAATTAGACTGGAATTAGTCAGTCTAATATATAGTTAAATTATTGTCAATAATATTTAAATAAGTAAATATTCTCCTCTAAAAAGAATGTTAGTTCAATAATACAGTATATGGAGTGAGGTACGCATATAGCAAATTTTCTTATGACAATTACATCCCCCGTTACGGTGCTAACGGGTTACTGGACACCCTCAGGATACAAAACTCCTTCATGGTATTTAGATAGCACTACCAAATTACCATTTCAAGTGAATATATTTGCTTTAATATCGAGGAATATTCACTGTAAGAGTAGAGAGGGGGAGAAAAGAATATATGTCTTAAGATGTCACAGATTCATACAAACATTTTGATCTTCTGCTTTTCTTCTTCAGATTCTGCGATCTTTTTCTGTTCTGTGTTTTGGTGTTTAGAAATGGCCGAGAGGAGCGCTTATTATAGCACTCCTAGAACCCGTTGGGATAGGAATCAGAACCGTCACAACTATTTCAGACAGGTGCAATCGCTCAGAGCGGTTTCTGTCTATTGGAGTAAATCACCCGCTTCTAGAAGCGGGTGTGGATCAGGTCAGATTTTCTGATCCTCATTTGCGCGACCCGCTTTGGATCCGGTTCTGGTATTCACCGCGAATCCGCACCGGCACCAGGCCGGGACGGGGCTGGGAGGGCAGCGGCGCACACGGGCATGGTTTCCCCCCAAACGTGCACGAAAACTCCAAGTACCCAAAGGCACACTCTTTATTCCCATCTTTTCATATTTAGACTCCGCAACTTTCCACACCATATCCAATGTGGGACTAAATTGTTTTAGCTTTCTTTAGTCCCCTTTAGCTATTGAATTAGGCTAACTTCCGACTTGAATATCTCATTCATTCGGAAACGGAATTGAACATGTGAATATACCATATTCATCCCTAATGGAAAGAGAACACCTCCAGCCATTATCCGTTTGATTCTATTAACGGATCGCGCCTCAATTCAGCTCAAAGATTCACTTAAAATTCTTCGTTTCCCAATAGAAAATTCGCTAAAATAAAAGATATGATCGCAAGAAATTTCAAGAAGGAAAAAACGGTCGAAATTTCGAGAAAAAAGACGTGCTCCAGTGCCCCAATTTTTTTTCCTCCAGTGCCTCAAAATGTTTTTCCTGTCCAAATACACCAAATAAGGGAAAATGAGGGTATTCAGTAGTTTCATAAATTAGTCAGCTTCTTTCCCGAAATTTTCAGCATTTCTTTTCTTCCAGAAATTTCTTATGATCAGATTTTTTTTTTTATTCATGGCCTTTTTAAGGTCAATGTTGCTGTTGTGGACAAAAAGTCCGTGTATCTGTACCCAAAGCTCATAAATAAAGAAAAATCTTCTGTTTATTTGCTTGATTCTCCTATATTATGGCATGCTAGATTAGGACATGTAAATTATAAGTCTTTACAGAACTTGTCTAATTTAGAATATATTTCTAAATTCAACTTGGAAGAAATTAGCAAGTGTGAGATATATGTTGAGGCTAAGTTCGCGAAAAACTAATTTCACTCAATTAATCGAACTACAGAATCTTTAGGGTTAATTTATAGCGACTTGTGTGATTTGAAATTTGCACCAACAAGAGATGAGAAAAAGTATTTTATTATTTTCATTGATGATTGTACAAGATATTGTTATGTGCTAAACAGTAAGGATGAGACAATGAGTATGTTTATAATATATAAAGCCGAGGTTGAGAATCAATTCAGTAAAAATATAAAGATTCTAAAATACGATTGAGGCGAAGAATATGAATCAAATGAATTTAGTGAGTTATGTGCTAATTTTGATATAATCCACCGAACCACAACATCATATACTCCTCAGTAGAATGGAATTGCTGAAAGAAAGAACATAACTTTAAAAGAGATGATCAATTCCATACTTGTAAGTTCTGGTGCACCTCAGAATTTGTGAGTGGAAGCTCTGTTTACTGCAAATTATATTTTAAATAGAGTACCACATAAGAAACTTCATCTTATACCATTTGAGTTATAGCATGGAAGAGCACCTTCTTACAAATACCTCAAAATGTGAGGGTGTCTTGCAAAGGTACTGACAACACTATCTAAAAGGACTAAGTTGGTAGCAAAAATAATGGACTCGTTTTCATAAGTTATAGCTTGAATAGCAGTGCTTATAGATTTCTGGTACATAAATTAGAAATACCTATATATTTATGTAAACATGATTATCGAATCCAGAGATGTCGTGTTCTTTGAAAACATCTTCCCGTATAAACGGAAAGAAGGCAAGACTTCTAGGAAAAGAACACATGAAACAATATCAGGGATGTAGGACCCAGTGAACCTACAGTAAATGCGAAAGTTGAACCAACGAGTCAGAGATCGAGAATTTCTAAATCTTTTGGTCAAGACTTCGTAGCATACGCACTTGAAAGTGAGCCTCAAATATCTAAAGAGGTTATGTCTAATCCAGAAGCACAAATGTGAAAAGAAGCTGTAAATAATAAAATAGAATTCATCCTAAGTAATCACGCTTGAGAATTGACAAACTTGCCTCCTGATAGTAAACCAATCGGAACTAAGTGAATTTTCAAAAAAAAATTAAAATCCGATAGATCTATCGATAAGTACAATGTTAGGTTAGTAGCCAAGGGTTATCAACAAAAATAAAGGCTTGACTAGTTCAATACTTATTCACCAGTAATAAGAATAGCATCTATTCAGATGTTAATTGCAATTACAGTATTGCACAATTTAGATTTCCATCAAATGAATGTCAAGACTGCATTCTTAAACAACAACTTAAATAAAGAAATATACATGGAGCAACCTAAAGGATTTATCGTCAAGGGCCAAGAACACAAAGTGTGTAAATTGGTCAAATCCTTTTATGGTTTAAAACAGGCTCCAAAACAATAGCACGAGAAATTCGATAGTGTCATGATCAAAGATGGATTCACTATCAATGAATGCGATAAGTGTGTTTACACTAAGACAGTTGAAAATGCATGTATCATTTTTTTTCTTTATGTAGATATGTTAATACTTGGGACTAATATTGAGTTTATTAAGTTTACAAGACAAATATTATCCAACAATTTTGATATGAAGGATCTGGGGGTTGCTGATGTAATTTAGGAATTAAAATCATAAGAAAACCAGATGGAATCAGTCTATCTCAATCTCATTACGTAGATAAGATGATAAAAAGATTCAAGGATCATGGGATAAAAATATATTAATTCTTTTTTCTCACATGTCCATCTTCATAAGAATACTGGAACTACAACAAGACAGTTGGAGTATTATCAGATTATCAGAAGTCTAATATATTTAATGAATTGCACTATACCTAATATTGCTTATGTTGTAAGTAATTTAAGCGGATACACTAATAATCCTAGTGATGGTCATTGGACTGCATTACTACGAGTAGTGGCTGCGTGTCTAATACCAAGAGATATGCCTTGAAATATAGAATGTATTCACATATACTTGAAGGGTACATCGATGCAAATTGGATTGCAGATTTTGAAGAATCAAAATCAACCAGCGGATACATTTTTACTCTCGGAGGCGCAACAATATCTTGGAAATTCTCTAAACAAACTTACATAGCTCGTTCCACAATGGAATCAGAATTTAAAGCCTTGAATAAGGCTAGAGAAGAAGCGGAATGACTTCGATAATTTTGAAAGATATACCACTATGGCCTAAATCAGTGCACGCCATATGTATTCATTACAATAATCAAGTAGCAATATTTAAGGCACAAAACTTTGTATATAATGGTAAGTCTAAACACATTCGTCGTAGACATAACGCCACTAGGCAGTTGCTCTCAAATGAAGTTATTTCTATTGACTTTGTATCATCAATGGATAACCTAGCGGATTTGTTTACTAAAGGTTTGAGTGGAGAGCATATAAACTGCGCATCGAGGAGAATGGGCTAAAAGCTTAACCATACCGAGTCAGCTTAATGAAAACCTCATTTAGTGATTGGAGATCCCACAGACTAAGTTCAACAGAAAAAATTAGTTATGATTGACTCTGCGAGTAAGCACTTAGGAGTTTAACTCCAACCCATTTTTGTGGTGCACACAAGTGCTTTCTACAAATGGATTTAGGATAAGCTTCATGCTTTTAATGATGCATATATCTTGTTATTAAAACAAGTGAGGTAAAGTAGACTACTCTTAATAGGATGATCACCTATGTGAGTGTAGAGCTAGGTCGACTCTTTGAGAGTCTCTATGGAGGCTGTGATTCCTTAAAGCACTCTCTGAAACTAAGAATGTTCGGGGTCAAAATGGATACAATCGAAAATCAAAGTTAATTTTGAAAAATTACTGTGTGAGGCCTATTGACTTGACTTAGACAAACGACTGACAGTTCAAGACTTAGTTCACTGATTGGCCAGTAAGTCCGATAAGACTTTCACTATGGAAGGTTCAAGATCTAGTTCACTTATCATGATGCAGTTTCTTTTCAAAAGTACCTTTCACTACAGAGTCTGTCTCATAGAGTGTCAATTTCTTGAATCTCCATTCATTGTGAGGGATTGTTGGAAAAATGAGGAATTTCGCGTGAATGTTTGAGCTGAATTGAGGCGTGATCCGTTGTTAGAATCGCATAGATAATGGTTTGTGTTATTCTCTTTTTATTGGGAATGAACGTGGTACATTCACATGTTTAATTTCATTTTTGAATGAATGAGATATCCAAAACGGAAGTTGTCCTATTAACTAGCTAAAGGGGACTAAAATAAGTCAATATACTTTAGTCTCACATTGGATATGGTGTGAAAAATTAAGTAGCTCAAATATGAAAAGTTGGGAACAAAGGGCGTGCCCTTTGGGTACTTTGAGTTTTCACGCGCGTTTGGGGGTTTAGGGGAAAATCATGCCCACATACGCAGGCGCGCCGCCGCCCGCCCTGTCCCGGCGCTGGAGCCGGAGCGCAGGTGTAGGCATATGGATGGTTTTGGGTGTCTGGTTCTTTTGGTCCAGGAGATCAAGTTGCACACTTGCGGGAGATTGGATGCGGGCACAAATCTGTGCCCACCTGACCCGGGCTCCTGGAAGCGGAACAGGGGAACGGTTCTGTGAACCGTTTCATACGGGTAGGACTGTCTGAACCGTTGCCAACTTCCTGGTCCACAAAGCCATAAATAAGCGCTCATTCTGCATTCTCAAAACACACAGAATCCAAACGAGTTCTTTCTTCTCATTAAGACAAAAATTCCTTCTTTCCATCTTTCTTTTACACTGAAAATTCCTCCATATTAAGACAAATATTCTCTTGAAATTTATCTTCGTCTAAGCTTTGAAATTCAATTAGTGAATGTACCGATTAACTAAGGTTCGACTGTACGATATTATGGTAGTGCTATCCAAATACCGTGAAGGAGCGTTGCATCTTGGGAGATCAGCGTCCAATAACCCGTTTGCACCGTAGCGGGGGACGTAATTGCCTTAGGGAGATTCGTTATATGCGTACCTCACTCCATGTACTGTATTATTGAACTAACGTTCTTTTTACAGGGGAATATTATCCATTTAAATATTACTAAGAAAATATTTAACTATATATTGAGACTAACTAATTCCAGTATAATTGGTGTTTAACTAAGAAAGAAAATTGAAAGGTGGTTCTGTAATTAAGATACATTCTATTGAACGGAAAACCTCCCACCTGATATTTACCGACCTCGCTAATTAGATCGGTGACATTGACTAACAATATTAACATATATAACCAAGAGACAGCTACTTGATATATAACCAGATAAAATTTATTTTTTTCCCCTTCAAAATCTTTTACTGATTTATGAGTTTTTTAAGTTTTTTACAAAAACTGTAGAAAACTTAATTACATACAAAAGGTTATGATTTCAAATAGTAATGACCATAAGAGCATGAGGATTCTATGCTAAACCGATATCCAACTTGCTAGTATAAAATTTTTTATCCATTCCTTTAATTCTTTTTGGTCGAAATTGGAAGGATTAGCGCATAGTTTCCACTAACTGAAAAGTCAAGATGTCTCAGAGTTTATCGCAGACATTTCAAAGAGGAAAATGTAATTTTACATACTGGTAAACAAACAAGATCTTCTTACAAGAAGACTTGTATGCTTTAAAGCTTATAAACTCCGACGTGAGGCATTACTACGGAGCCAATCCACAAAGTTCCATTTCGCTCTTCTATCTCACTGATGTACTTCACAATATTTCCACCAAAGCCTTCCAACACTTCCAGAACCTCGCCTTCTTCGCTTATCCGTAATGCCAGACCTTTTCCAAGCCGCCTGCTAAACAGAGGGATAATCCTATTAACGTCCAAGGGTAAACTGATAAAGACTTCTCGTAGCCAACGAGGAAAAGAGAGAAGCCACTGCATGACTCGTCCTCTCCTTGAGTAGAGTGGCACCCAGAAGCCTCCTCTGGGGCTGGGCTTGATGTTGTCAGGAAACCCTGGGAGTTGAATGAGGACTTCCACTCCTTTTTCTGCCGGTCGGAGCCAGTATTTTAAGATCCTGCAAGTGGTGGTCTCTGCAATGAGGAGGAAGGAGCCGTCCGCGCTTAATGCTAGGCCGTTGGGATAAGTTAAGCCACTGATTAGGACTTGCACCTCTTTGCTTTGTGGATCGTATCTGGCCACTCTTCCACTTTTATCACCAGATATGACTAATGACATGAATTCTCTGTGAAACATGATTTGTATTTCAACTGATGTGAGAAAATAAGAGAACAATAGAGGAGTTAGAGGAATGAGGCCTGTTTCATATATACTTCACAACTTCTAAAAGAGCTTACCATTTCCATGGAAATTTTTTTTCTTTTTCTTTCCTTCTTTGTTGTTTGTGTGCTTTTAAGTATGTAAATGCACAGTAGTTTTCAAGAAATAGGACTACACTTTTAATAGCTATTCTGATGTAGCTTTTAATAATTTTATATGTTAGAAAGGTGCAAAGTTTATTAAGAAAGAGATGTTCCCATAATACAACACTCATGTTTTCATATAATGTTGTTTCTGAAAAATATTTATCGCCATCAAAGATTGGATATTTTGTTTAAGAAGAAGAAAGAAGCAAAAAAAATAAGGGAAAGAAAAGCGTAATATATCTCAAACGATGTTCCGAAAGTGTGACAAAAGCTAATTGTTTCTAACTTGAAGTTCTATCTGGAAAAGCCTGATAAGTTTAGGTTTTGTGGGGTTTTCATGCTTATATCCCAAGTTAGGCCGCGCGAGCCAGTTCCTCGAATGTCAGCTTCTTTGTAGTGATTTCTGATTCTTGAAATTGAAATGGAAACCTTGAAATCAATACTTGAAGTTGAAACGAAAACCTTTTGAGTACTCTAAAGCTTAGAGTGTTCTACTTCCATTTCTATATAGTACTTGACTAAAAGTGATTTCTCCATGAGTGGACCTTTTACGCAAGTACTTTTGCTCACGGACTATGTTCTGAATCTTCTGATAGAAATCACAGAAGTCAGTAATAATGCTTGTTTTGTGGTAGCTTAATAGCTTTTTTTGTTCTAATTATTTGTCACTGAACAACATTAAATTTCTAACAATTCTTCTGGTATTTCTCACTATAGGTACGAGTATGTCTTCACCAATGGATGCCTGTGTTCCTAGGGTACTTGAATTTACTCCAAGTGAATGTGTTGGATTTTCTGCCTTTTAACCTTTTTTTGGGACAATAACTTGTTTACGAGTATTTAATGAAATTTTATCTGCTATAGATATCTAGCCTTTTCATTGTTTTTCACCCAAGGCCATAGGCTTGAGTGCATGTGGAGAGGAAAATTACCTAGAGGAAGAAGGCTCCTGGTTGTTTTATTTATTTATTTTACTTATTTATATTATTACTATTTATTCATTTAATTAATTTTTTTTGGGAGACTGGCCGAAACAAGGGAGAGTAAGCTTTCCATGTAGAAGTAGGAAATTATCAATATTGTTTAGTTATGAAAAAACTGACCTTTTCTCTTTTTTTCTTGAACTAAAGCATCTAACTCTCACTCTCTAACACTAGTATTCACAGCCTCTTCTATCTGGATGCATTTTTGTGCCTGGACAAGGATGTCCCTCATCATGGTGACATCGTTCTTCACCAGATATTTGTAGAAAGAGTTGGTGACTTGCAGCCCACTGATGAAGGCGACAACGGCTACGTCCTCGTTACAGTTGTATACCAAGCCATCGGCTCTGGAAGTAGTTGATGTAATTCTTTAGGCTCTCCCGGATTTCATCTTAACCGTGAGGAGATGGTTGTTGTTCCTCTGGAATTTTCTCCGAGAAGCAAACTGGTTGTAAAATACGTCGATCACGTCATCGAAACTCTGAAGTGAATTCTTTGGGAGCGAGTAAAACCATAGGCGGCTTCTTTGAGACTGGACGGGAACGCTTAACAGAGAAGAAGGTCGTCGTGAGTGTAAACTATCATTTTGTCCTGGTACTGGTGGATGTAGGAGAGGGTTAGGTTCCCAATAGTGGTCGAAGGTCAGCATCACGAACTTTTTCAGAAAACAGAGCGTGGTGATTTCTCCCGACAGTGATGAGTTGGAGGTCTCAGCCCGCTATACTCCACCCCTTTCGAAAGCTGATGGCTCGTTTGGTTGAGCCGCTTCTGGACCAGATCTGTGATGTCCTCTATGCGAGGGACTTGGAGTCCGGGACTGCTCTGAGTCCCCGGAATCCTCATCATCGCTGTAGGTCCCCGACTGGTCGCGTCTCTAACTTCCGGTGGAGTGCATGGATTCTCGATTGCGCAGTGGTGAAGAGAGAGTCCGCACATTTTTTTCTACAGTAGAGGAAGATTGCGACTTCCGCAGTGTCCCAATTTGTTTAAGTAGTGTCTGGACACGGATCGCTGCGTCTTTTTCATGAGTGGCCGCCTCGCGGAGTCAAATCATTACTGTTTACTGGTCCTCCATCTGTTTCTGCATAGTGAAAAGCATCTGGAGGAGTTTTTTGTTGTTGTGCTGGGGCTCAGGTTCGGCGGCCTGTACCCCCTGTGGGGATGCAGAATTTGAATGAGAATCTTTGGCTACAGAGATGTGGATGTCGGATAGGTTGGGCTGACGGTCCGCAGGCTCAGGCGCATATAGTCTTCCCTTTCCTTTGGGGGCGGCGGCTGTAGCTTGGGGAACATTCTTCCTTGATGGAGCCATATAGGTCTTGCGAGGCTATTTAGAGGAAGGGTTAGGGTATTAGATGGGGGAGAGATCCTGAGTAAGAATTCGGAAGATCTCAATGAAAACACCAAATGTTGTGGGTCTCCTAAGAAATTAATTCACGCACCAAAATAGTGGAGTAGGTATAATTAAATTGCAGAAAAGGTAACACAAACACAGAAAGTTACGTGAAAACCCAAATGAGAGAAAATCACAAAGAGATTCCACTATAATAATAGCGATTACAATGGTTTTCTCTGGTGTGCTAGGTTTTTGAGCCTAATTGATCGTCCCCTTCCGCTTTGTAAGGGATTTTCTATTTATACATGTATTGTCTCTTTAGATAAGACTGCAGAGTTTAACTCTATTTAAACACCTAATTTTTATTTCAAAGGTGGTTAGAGCTAAACATTCAGGTTTGAATTGATTGGGTGAGAGTCCATCTTTATCTGTGTAGAGAAATAATACCCTCAAAGTAGATTGTATTAAATAACATAAGGGAAGGCACAAGTTATATATAGAAGACAAGATGGATATATAGTTATATAGGTAACAACCCAATAACCCAATACTAATAACTAACTAATCTTAGCACTCCCTTTCAAGTTAGAGCATAGAGATCTAGCATGCACAGCTTGTTACATAGGTTAGAAAACACCTGAGGTGATGTACTTTGGTGAGAAGATCAACCAACTGTTTTGAAGGTGTGAATTGGAATGTAACCACCTTCTTTGTTCAAGCATCTCTCTGACAAAATGATAGTCAATCTTAATATGTTTGGTCCTTTCATGGAATACATGATTCTGGATAATGTTGATGGCATACTGATTATCACAACACATAGGCATGGTGATTGTTACACATATTTGCATATTATACCACTTCCATACCATGCATATTACAAATAAATATATGATTTTTAATCCTCTTCTCTATATATTTGCAGGTACACACTCTAAAGGAGAGAAAGCCATTAATCACCTTAATTAGCAATAATTAAGTGATTAATCAAAGATTAAAGATAAGCCAAAGATTTGAATCCCAGATCCAGAGAAATCCGCGCAACAAACGAAGATTCTAGATATGCCACGTGGATAACCACCTAACAAACTGATCCCAACAGAAAGATCTGGCTCAACGGCCAGGATTGAGCCGCGATCCGCGGCTAGGGCGCGGCGGTTTGAGGTCGTTAGGATCTGGGATTTCGTGCCAACAAACTAGGCTCTCGAAGCTTCTCTCCCATCCTATAAATACTTCATTTGTACCTGCGAGAAAAACTGATCAGAGAAGAGAGAGAGATTAGTGTTAAGCTTTGTATTTTTTAGGGTTTTTTGTAGCTCTCTATGATCTTCTTCTTTCCTAGAATTCATTGTAAAAGAGAGAGATTGTGAGAGAGAGCTTGTGTAATCAAGAGTGACACTTGAAGCAACAAGGATTCATCCATTCTCCTTCCTCTACTTGAGCTTGGTTCTAGTAATTCTTGCTTTCTTTACTTCTTGTTTTACTTTACTTGCAAATTTTATTCATGCTTTGTTTTGCTTTTCTAATGGCTAGTAGCTAATTCTTCTTCTCATGGCTAGCTAACACTTACCTTGCTAATTACTAACTCATGGGTGATTGCTATTTTTAATCTTGCAAAAGTGTATGATCTTCTCTTCTCCGATGGGTTTCTTTTCATTTCTTGGCAAGTATCTTGTTGTAATTCTCCATATGATTCATGTGTGCCTCAATTAGAGCCTAGTCTAGAACTAGTGCCTTGATGGAACATGGAGATGGATCACCAATATGCTATTTGATGTACAACTTCTCCACATCCATTAGTGAATGTTGTATGTTCTTCATTTGCATCCCTTGAGTGTAGCTCTTTTGATTCCATTATTGTAAGTCTAACTTGTAGGCCTATGACATCTATGGAGGCTACAAGACAAGTCCAAGTATGATCCCCCATCATTCAAGTGGGAAAGTAATTAGACCAACACGCAAGATATATTCATGCCGATGAATCAACATGAGGCAAGCATCACTATCAAGGAGTTTAGTAATTTGTAGCAAGGAAGTAAGGTTAGCTAGCCATGGTTTTATCATCTTAAAAGCTTTTCTTCAAGTTTACTTTCTTTTTAGTGTTAGTACAAATCCAATCTTGATCTTGATTTCTTTCGACTTTTCACCATGAACATATCCATCCATTTTTCACTTTCTTTTGATTCTTTATTCTTTTAAGCAAAGAAGAACCTTCGTTTCTTTTCTCCAACATATAAGAACCGTAACGCTTTCATCGCTAGCTCTCCCTGAGATCCGACTCGGTATAGCCCATGCTATAGCGGAGATAAGAAAGGGATACATAGACTACATTTAGATAACACCTTTCTAATCTAATCACATGGGCCCAGGCTGTCTGAAACCAAGCTCCATCAGTAGATTTTTTAACCATACCACCTCACATGCTGTATGAGCCATAACTCTATACTCAGCTTCTACACTCGAGCGAGACACAACATCTTACTTTTTGCTCCTCCAAGTCACCAGATTTCCTGCAACAAAGGTGCAATACCAAGTGGTAGACTTCCTATCTCCTCGGTCACCGGCATAACCTGAATCTGAATATCTAGAAATGTACACATGCCCATGTTTCTTGTACACCAAATCTTTTCCTAGATAACTTGTAATGTAAGCCAGGGTCTCATCGCAGCTAACCAGTGAATTTCTCTGGGTTGATGCATGAATCTGCTCAGTACCCCCACATCAAAGGTAATATCTGGCCTAGTAACCATTAGATATATCAACTTCTCAATCAATATTCTATATCTTTCTAGATCATCAAGTGTATGACTGTCATCAAACCATAAATCCACATTGGCTTCCATTGGAGTGGTAGCAAGTTTGCATCCCAAAACTTCTGCTTCCTCAAGAAGATCCAGAGCATACTTTCGCTGGGAAAGAAGTACATTGTGTTTTTGATATGCAATTTTAATTCCCAGAAAGTATTTTGAACGTCCCATGTCCTTGGTCACAAAATGACGCTTGAGATACATCTTAATTTCTACTATCCCAGCTGAGTCACTCCCAGTCAGTAAAATGTCATCAACATAGACATCCAGAATGACAATGCCAGATCTTGTGCGCCGAACAAAGACAGTGATCTGAATGACATCGGTGAAGCTAATACCAGAAATGATAAGACTGAACTTCTCAAACCACGCCCTTGGACTCTGCTTAAGTCCATATATAGTTTTCTTTAGAGGACAGACCTTAATCTCCCCCAGAGCAACGTAACCTGGAGGTTGCTCCATATACACTTCCTCCTTAAGATCCTCATATACGAAGGCATTCTTGACATCCAGCTGGAACAGTGGCCATAACATATTGACAATAATAGAGAACAAAATCTTGATAGAGTTCATCCTAGCAACTGGCGAGAACGTCTCAAAATAGTCGATGTCATATGTCTGAGTATACCCCTTAGGCAGGAGTCTGGCCTTATATTTATCCACAGAGCCATCTGGGCGCTTCTTTAAAGTAAATATCCAGCGACAAACAACAATCACCGCATCTGTTGGTGTTGAAACTAACTCTCAAATTCCTCTAAAAGTAAGAGATTCTATCTCCTCATCCATAAAGTAAGAGATTCTATCTCCTCATCCATAACTTGTTTCCAGGCAGGTACCAATAAAGCCTCTATATAAGACCTGGGTATAGACTCAGAAGATAAAGAGAGCAAACTGGCAAAAAGTAGGATTTAAGTTATTATAAGAGACGAAACTAAACATAGGGTGATCAGTGCAAGACCATTTACCTTTTCGAAGGGCAATAGGAACATCAAGGTCAGAGGGAGAAGCTGATGGTTGAGTGGTAGGACCGTCTACCGGAGAAGGAATAGCCAGAATAGGTTCGGAGGCATGAACCTTTGGGCGATGAGTGTAGACATATCTGAAATCCTATACTGGCTTTGATGTAAGTGGATCTTTAGTTTCTGCTAGCGGTACTGGCAAAGAAATAGTAGAGACGGGGGGTAGGTAATGGCACAGACAGTGAAGGAGGAATAGTCTCAGATGCGGTGAGGGGAGTCAGTGTAGAGAAATATGGAACAGACTCAAAGAATGTAACATCAGCAGACACTAAATACTTCTTGATGGAGGGATTATAGCACCTGTATCCTTTTTGAGTTCTAAAATGTCCAACGAATACACACTTTATAAATCTAGGAGATAACTTATCTAACTCAGGAGACAAGTCTTGAACAAAACAAGTGCATCCAAAAACACGGGGAGTCATAGAGAAAGGTTTTTTGTTAGCATAGAGACAAGAAAATGAAGATCTAATATTGAGAACAGAAGAAAGTATCCTATTAATTAGATAGCAAGCACTTAACACAGCATCAGACTATAAATATTTCGGAACTCTCATATGTATCATTAAGGTCCTAGCAACATAATATTCAGTCAGAGAAATTACCAAAAAAAGAATAGCCAGTAATAGCAGTAAACAACCAGTAATGAAGAAAAGCAGGTAACTTAGGTATCAGATAGTAGCATATAGAGGCTCAAAAACAATATCAGACGTGAAAAAAATTTGATTTTTAAACAGTAGACAGAGCAGATCTCACCAGAAAAGGCTTGTAGAGCATCCAAATAGCCAGATCAGATGTAAAAAATCTGATTTTTTACGAAGTTAACAGATCAGATCTCGCCAAATAAGTCTTGTAGAGTATCAAAAGATCCAGATCAGCTTTAAAAACTGATTTTTGAGTAGTTGGAGTACTTCTTTTGGACTCTTGGAAGGATCAACAGATGTCGACACTTGATGGAAAGAACTTGAGGAGGTGGTGTTTTTTTTTAATTGGGAAACAGAATCAGAACTAAAAACAGAACCAGAATAAAAAACAGAACCATAATCAGAAAAAGTATCAGAATAAAAAACAGAACCAGAATCAGAATCAAAATCAAAATCAAAAACAGAATCAGAATCAGAATTAAAAACATAATCAAAATCAGAACCACAAAACAGATTCAGAGAAAAAAACAGATTCTGAATCAGGAAAAAAAAAATAGATACAGAACTAGAACCAGATGGAGGTGGCGGCACCTTGGATCTGACGGAGAGATCTTTAAAGAAAGGGTGGCGGCACTTGGAGATTGTAGGTTGCGACACTTCGGAGTTGATGGAGAGATGGCGGCACTTTGAGAGGAAGCTTTGAGGAGAAGATTATAGATTTTTAGGGTTAGGGTTTCATCTTGCTCTGATATCATGTAGAGAAACAAAACCCTCACAGTAGATTGTATTGAATAACATAAGAAAAAGTACAAGATATATATAGAAGACAGAGTGGGTGTATGGTTATATAGGTAACAACTCAACAACCCAATACTAATAATTAGCTAATCTTAACAATCAGATTCTTTGCATCCAACTGTTGATGCGGTTGATCAGCTCCCGAGCTATAACCGGTGAGTTCAAATGGGGATTTGGCATATAAATAAGAATGCCTGTAACTAACTTTATCTATTTCTTTTAACCATATGAGCCACTCGGGGTTTGAATCGAATGGGGACTTCTGGTCAGAGGTTCTGAAAGTAGCCACGTGTTGCTCGCCTGTTTGGTGCTGGATGGACACGTGGCGTGAGCTCGAGGAGGTCGGAAATTGACCACTACAATCTCATTGTTGGTCTGAATTTCTTTTGCTTTAATTAAGACACATCTAAATGCATATATAAAAATTAAGTAAGTATTAATTATGTATATTTATTTATTTATTTAAATGCTCATTCTGCTTGAGCGGCTGCTAAAGCGATTGCTTTTCGTTTTAGCGTTTGGTGGCACTTACTCTTTACACTATGCTTTCCACTATTTAGCACACTGCCCATAAATTGTTAACCCATTGTAAGTTGATGGTACCGATGGATGATTATCTTCTTGGGGTTGAGCCATTCTAGTTTTGCCCCCTTTCTGTTAGAGTTTATGTCAATCCCTTCTCTTTTTATTAGGTGTAGGTTGTAGAATTATGTAGAGTCTGCCTTGGAATTTTCTTCATCTGGAGTTGCTCTCGATATCTAACCCACTTTGATGTAAAAAGCCTTGGATGATGATGAGGTTTGATCAACACGGGTGATACTACTGTTAGTGAGTATGGTATACCCAAATGCATATAAAAGTGAAATCTTCCCTTTGTGATGTGGGGGCACATTTAATAGCTCACACCAATTTGATGTGAAAAGGCTTGGATGATGATGACGTGTGATCAACAAGGGTGAAATTAGTATATAACTAATTGAGTAAATTAAAATAATAAGAAAATACATGTGTACATAACACATATCTCTCTCTCTCTCTCTCTCTCTCTCTCTCTCTCTCACGCGCACGCACACAAACAAACATGACCAAAAAAAAGTAAAAATAAAAATAAAAAATATATTGCGACATGCTGTCTGCTCATTACTTCCTATTATTATTTTTGTGTCATCTCATAACCATTATGTCATGTACTAAGCTTGGATTGTGTTATCAGTGTATTTGATCTACATACAATCGGGTGGTCCATCAAATAAATAAGAGACCTTGAGAAAATGACATGGAGGCAGGCTACTTGGTCTGATCATTAATGTGCTAACCACCTTGAAGAATACTAGTCGTATATTGAAAATGTTCCAATCAATGATTTTGCTGTGCTTGTACCAATATGCATTTAATGTTCACAGGATATGTCTCAATATTGCATTAAAGTTGTTAGTATTATGGTTAGCATGTTATTTTCCCTGTGTAGAAACCAAGGATGCATTGCCAATAAACAGAATGAATACATCGAGATATAAGAAAAAAAATTTTGTTTGGGGGGACAATACCTCCTTCTGAAGCGTGTACTGCTGTCAGTAAAATATATGATCCCATTCTGCTGATCGATTTCCAACCCGTTTGTGAAGTGAAGTGGGAGCCCTTGTACATGAGTGACGATTGGCGTAGCAAATTTGTCACCACAGCCAACTGTGAGTAGCCCTAGTTGTGCATCAGCAATATAAAGATCTCGGGTCATCTTGTTGAACTGTAATCCCAATGGGCGACTACACTGGTGCGCTTCCTCAAATCCTGTGAGCTTCTGCACTCCTTCAATCTGTTTGAATTGCCATATTTAAATTTATTACATTTTGTTTCAAAAGCATACAAATAAAGGTGAGTGCTATAAAAATCACAAGTTGCTCTTAGATAATTTAGCAGAATGATATTCCAGATGTGAATTAATGTGCATATCATCATCTAGAGGGACATTTCTTTGATGATTAGAACAGAGGGGGCCCTAAAAATGGGGTATGAAGGTAGGCGGAGTGATGTTATTTGGAGTTCTGAACAAGCCCAGTGCTGGGAAATAAATCTTCTGGGTCCGTAGTAATGTTTGTGACAGACGCCTGCCCCGTGCCCATCATTTCTCATCTGAAAACATGTGCAGTATCATCTGGGATGTTGTTGGGACTTCTTATGTTGATTCACACATGTTTTTGAAGTCTTCCATTTTCAAACCCTAATATGGGAAATTGCCTCATACCTTACATCCCAGGTTCAATACATTCATATTTTTCTGTATTGTCTCCACGTTTGTTCATTTTTTTTTGGCTCAGAACTGTAGATGTGAACAGCGCATAGAAAGTATATTTATTCTTTCCCTTCTCAAATTCATTTGATCAGCAAGATTTATCCTATCTAGAGCTCACCGATCCTCGTGTACATATCCATTCTGCGTGCCATTATTGTTGTTGCTTCTTTTTTCAGTACAAGGGTTGGGGGGTCACTTCCACGTGTGTGAACAGGATAGCGTTGCTTGTCTTGATAGAAATTGCTATGGTGTAACACATACTGGCATTTCTGACAATAGAGACCCAGGCTTTAAATGCGGATGTGAAAGTTATATATCACATGTTTTGGGGGTGTTGGTTGCAAGGAAGTGAGCGGAAGTAAGAAAATGGGGAAGTATAATTGCTCACTTTCCTATCTATTCAAACAACGGAAAAGCAAAATAAGAAAACCCCTTTTCCTTTTCTCTTTTCTCTTTTACACAACAATTTCCTCATTTTCAGAGTGCTACAGTTAATTTTGTGGTCATGTAAATCTCATTTTAATAAGTTGTAGTACAAAACAATTAATTTTTTAATCATGTAAATCTCACTTGCATTCTAATTACAGTCCATTTTTTATTTTTCTTAATTAATTTTATTTTAATAATATTTTGCGGTTAACTTTGTGGTCAACTTTTCCACTTCTACTTTCACATAACCATCCAAATATTGGAAAAGACAAAACATTTTCCAAACCACACTTCCCAACAACATTCAAACACTGGAAAACTTACTAACCAATTCCCAAGTTCCAAAGGAAATTATTATCACTTCCTCACTTCTTCACTTCCTTACTTTCACCCTTAACCAAACAGGCCCAAAGAGGAGAGCTTCCCTTTACCTATAGTAAGAGCTGCAAATTATTATTATTATTATTATTATTATTTATTTATTATTGTTTTTTCTTTTAGTGGAGTACAAGTGTCTATTACTTATTAGCTTACAAGTAGTTTTAGAAGGAATACTTTTGAGAAATTCAACCAGCTGATGAAAACACAACACTGAAATATCACACGCACGTGTGTGTGTGTGTGTAACCTTTCATGTAGAAATATAGGAGAGGGTATTTGTTGGTTATTCTTTGAACTTGTGAGCTTCTCTTAATACTGTCTTACTAATTCTATAGTTCTTAACAATGCATCTCGTGAGATGATTAGTTATGTGCAACTTATTAGATGAAATAGTAATTAGGTGCTACTCTTATAGTACCCGATGTGCGTATCACAGAGTCCAGTATTCGGAGACGAGACAGTCATGGTGAAGAAATTGACATAAAGATGAGGTTGTATACAGTAGAACACATTACCTTCAGGGCATAGCAGGCATCGGCACAAGCCACAAACAATATTACTAATGAAAGCACAACAGCAGCAAAACGAGGCTAAATTAATTTTACTGTGGTAATTATAAGCCTCAAATAGGCCGGGACTGAATATTGTTAAACTTTGATGTTAATTTGTAAGATCTCAAACGCATAACTAACTTCCTCATATTTTTCGCAGTTATTCAATGAGCTATAAGCTTGAAGAAGGATCATGATGGTAAAGTCCAGCTTAAGACTGACTTTATTAATGTTTGATGAACAGAGTTAACACGGTTGGATTTTGCAAGAGAGAAGACAAGCAAGCAAGGGGAACTTACAGATGCTGAGGAGTAACAACAGCATACTCAAGCCAACCAAGTTCTTCGCCTCGCCACTTCAAGATCCGGCCATCTGACACGCCGGTGTAAGGCCCTTCACCGTCTGGATCAAAGATGAGGCTCTCAGGTCCAGTTGCACCATCAGGGACCGGAATCGCTTCAATCCTCGATATACGGTCATCTCTGAGAGACGAGTTCCGACCATTCCAGAGATCAAGAGAGAAGAAGAGAGAACTGCAAGCTGCCAGGACAATAGCAGACCACAGATATTTACTTTTCATGTTGCAGGAAGTTCTTTCTTTCAACTTTGCTATGCTGCTCTCCTTCTAAGACGTGCAGTTATACACCCATCTATCCAACTGTCAAGTGAATGGTCAAAAATTAAGAGCACATCAAATTTGCGCGCAACCGTTCGATTGCAAGGGCTTCTTGTTATGCCTTGAATTTTGAGATGTGTGTAGGTTAGCAAGTCGACAAACACTATACATGCATTATGATTATAATTACTATCCTTGCAAGTTGCTATAAATAACGTTGAGAGAAAGGGATGTGCTGCCGGATACAAAAAAATGATGACATTTTTTTATTTAGTGTGAGATAATGAAACGGGCACCTTTTGTGTCATTCCGAAAGGACTTGAAGCCGAATCCTTCCCAGTCAAATACAACCATACATCATCGGATTACAAGGTCCACTCTGTTGAGATTGATTTATATTATTTCAAGTGTCTATAAATCAAAAATCAAGTATTTTAAATACTTTTTTTTTCCATGCATCAAGTAGGCGCAAAATGAACAGTCGAAAATAATATATTGCTTAGATCTATATCTTTAGACATATAAATTCTCAGTCTGACCATTTCATCATGATTTAAACACTTAAAAATTCTCACACACCAATTTTATTAGATTTCAAATATTCTACACCATTAAACTAACCAACTCACTATTTTGGCCGTCTATCTTTTCCCTACTTGATGCATGGACAAAAAGTATTTAAAATTCTTAATTTTTGATTTATAGATAATTGAAATAACGTAGATCAACTTCAATGGTGTGGATCTTGTATCAACTTTAACGAAGTGGATTTTGTATTTGGATGTTGTAAGGTTGTATCTGAGTGGGAAGAATTCGGCCTCGAATCCTTCCGGAATGACACAACTCTATACCACTCAGATACAACCTTACGACATCCAAATACAAAATCCAGTCCGTTGAATTTAATCTACATCAAGTATTTATAAACCAAAAATCAAGTATTTAAATACATTTTGCCCATGAATCAAGTAAGCGTAAAATGGACTTCTGAAAATAGCATATTGCTTAGATCTACATCATTAGACATACAAATTATCGATCCGACTATTTCATCATGATATAAGCACTAAAATACCTCACACACTAATTTTTGTTAGATTTCAAATATTCTACACTGTTAAACTAACTAATTTACTATTTCAGCCATCTGTTTTTTCCCTACTTGATGCATGGGTAAAAAGTCTTCAAAATACTTAATTTTTGGTTTATGGATACTTGGAATAATGTAGATCAAATTCAAGGAAGTGGATCTTATATTCAGATGTCGCATGGTTGTATTTGAGTGGGAAGGATTCGGCCTCGAATCCTTTCGGAATGACACAAGTCTATCTATTCTCTATATATAGATCTCTCTCTCTCTCTCTCTCTCTCTCTATATATATATATATATATATATATATATATATATAGAGAGAGAGAGAGAGAGAGAGAAATGTATATCAGCCCGCGGGCTGAGAGTACTCTCTCAGCCTGCGGTGACGTGGCTCAATTTGTCACCTCACTAACTTGCGGCCCGCTTATAGGAAGAAGTTAAATTACCAAATACCCCTTATGAAAAGCTACTTTTTCTTTAACTTTCCTTATTGTTTATTATTTTTTTGCCCAAAAGGCAATTTTTGGAGCGCACGTTGTCAGACTTGTTTATTATTATTTTTTTCCCCCTTTCTTTTGCCGCTCTTTATATGATTTAGGTTATTGATTATAAATTATTTTTTTCCCCTATTTCCTTACCTCTCTTTGTCAGATCTAGGTTCTCCTATATAGTTTATTTTTTTGTGTATATAATGTAGACAGAGACTTTGGTCGCAGTGTACATGGTTAATTGCGACCAAGGTCGCAATGTTGTTATTGATAAAGAGGGCCAGCATCTGCAATCTAGGGTCGCAGTACAATGACAGCGACTTATGTCGCAGTACGTTAGGTAGGTGTTTCCTTTATATTAACACGCATATGTTGTTATTGATAAAGAGTGCCAGCATCTGCAATCTAGGGTCGCAGTACAATGACTGCGACTTAGGTCGCAGAACGTTAGGTAGGTGTTTCCTTTATATTGACACGCATAGCGACCAAGGTCGCAGTGTTGTTGTTGATTAATACTAAAGACCAGCAACTGCGACCAAGGTCGCAGTGTATTTTATTAAGACTCATCCAACAACTGCGATCAAAGTCATATATATTTTAAAAAAAAGTATGACTGCTTTAATTTAAAAAAAAGTCATATATATCCTTCATTTTAAAATTAACCTTAGAAAACAGATTCATATATATTTAAAAAAAATAAAATACAATTTTTAAACTTCTAATCCTCGTCATCACCATCGTAATCAGATTCGTCGTCAAGAGTATGACCGCTTTCGTCTTCCGTATCGCTTTCCGTCCCTTCCACCTCTTCAGCGACAATCTCCTCTTCGCTTTCTTCCTCTTCATGTAAGTATTTTGGTTCATCAATGAACTCCCAGAACGGGTCGTCTGTATCAAGCTCATCCTCTGACCCGTAGCGAGGCATAGCTTCAGAACTATACATCCAATCATCATTAGATGATTGGCTTCTTTCCGGTGAAGACGGTGGAGAAGACATTTTTGAATCTATTTCCGAACAGTGAGAGTAACTAGTTTCAGCAAAAACAATTGAGTATATTTATAATCCTTTGCTGATGACCCTTTATATATTTGTAATCCCGGAATTCCAAAAAGTTTAAGCTCTCAAACCACGTGAATATCTCCGAAACTTATTTTCTACCTTTTCCAAAAATTGTATACTTCCTAGGTGACTGTTCAGTTATCCAAAACAGTTTAAAAGTTAATACACTATAATTTTAAATTACTTTGAACTCCAAAACAGTACATTATTGCGACCATAGTCGCATTGGGAACTGATAAATGATTAAGTAACTACGACCATAAATTGTCAACCGTTAGTCATCAAATACTGTCCTTCGTAATTTCTGAATGTTTGTCCGATCCTCCTATGAACAATTAAATTGGTGTTTACATATATTATGCGACCATGGACTGCGACTATGATCGCAGTACCGCGACTATGATCGCAGTACTTAAAGAGAGTCATAGTATAATCACAGTTTACGTATTATTTTATATTTTTTTGTTCTTTATTTTGTGAATGTTGTCTGATCCTCCTATGAACAATTAAATTGGTTTTTACATATATTATGCGACCATGGACTACGACTATGATCGCAGTACCGCGACTATGGTCGCAGTATTTAACGAGAGCGATAGTATAATCACAGTTTACGTATTATTTTATATTCTTTTTTGTTCTTTATTTTTGACTGTTGTCTGAATAAGGACTGATTCTATAGTCGCAGTTCACCGTATCTTTTGTCTCAGCCGCCTATAACGTATGAATTATTTTTAATTATTGCATCCGTAGTAGGACTGCGACTATGGTCGCAGTGTTTAAGAGCAGCAGTCGCAGCTTGGATATGTAATTAAAAGAGCTTATAAGTTAATATAGTGAGAAAGAGACCTTACAAAAAAATAGAATTAAAAGCTTTTAAAAGAAGACAAAATATAATTGAATATCAGAAGATCAGGAAATCTTAATCCTCGTCATTATCCTATCATAAGCAGATGCATCGTCTTCATTCTTCTGCTCTTCCTCTTCATCACTTATTTTCTCATCATCTTCCTGTATTTGAGGTTTTTGTTTCACCGATGAACTCCCAGAATGGATCGTCTCAATCAAGCTCTTCGTCTGACCCGTTGCTAGGAAGCGAGCCTACAGCATCAGAGGACATGCTTTCATCAAGCATGTCTCCGTCAAGTGGTAGAGGAATAATGTCTTCTTCACTAACCCACATGAAAACTTCATTATCATCATGAATAGGAGGATCAGTTAATACATTATTTGATGTAGTGAGATAGTCAAAAGGAGTGAAGTCCAGACTGGTATCAGATTCACTAGAATATCCTGAAGACAAAGGACCGGTGGAGGAAGATTGAAGTTGAAATCTAAGTGTTCAGAGGAAGAAGATGGGGAAGATATTATTCAAGAATGAATTTTTTTTTGGAAGTTTTTGAAATCAAATTGAAAAGGAAGAGCAAAAATATAATTTTTAGGTATGAGATAATATATTAGTAACAAGCATTATATAAAGGTCAATATTGTGGAAGAACATGAATAGTAATAATAATTGTTACAGGTGATGGTTGAGTATGGTAAGAAGTGGTAAAAAAAAATTAAATATTTAATTGAAGATTTATTGCGGGAGAATCCGAAGTATAAATTAACTTGTTATAGAATTGTTTGCCTATATCTTTAGATTACGTATGGTGCACATCTTTCCTTTCTCGAGATTAACATTAGTGCATCTCTTTTTCTAGACTGTTGTTTTATCACGGTAGAAAGAATATTAATTACTTCATTTAATTCAGTGTAATTAATATAGTAATTTTTATAAGATTTGATATACGCGAATTGATCTCAGGGTCGCATGGCTAATCCACCCTAGTCGCATATTAAAAATCTTTTACATAAGGCATGGGAAAGAAGATTGCGACTTTGGTCGCAGTACTGAAGGAGGTCGCATTGTTGTACGATAGAATGCGACTAGGGTCGCAGACGTTATATAAAGAAGTTTTGTTATACAATGACTGCGACTAGTGATTGCGACTGTGTCGCAGTTGTGATATAAAATTGAAATTATATTGTATTAGGTCGCATAACAACGTTTTGTTATACTATGAGTGCGACTAGTGACTGCGACTGTGTCGCAGTTGTCATATAAAATTGAAATTATATTGTATTAGGTCGCATAAAAACGTTTTGTTATACTATGAGTACGACTAGTGACTGCGACTGTGTCGCAGTTGTTATATTGTATTAAGTCTGCGACCATGGCATGTTTTTTTAATTTTCAATGCTTCTACTTATTTTACATTATATTGATCCAATTTTTTTAATTATATTTTTCGATGTATTAAAATTACGAATTTTATAACTGTAGATATATTCAACTGAAATTTTGTTTGTTCATGACTTTATTCCACTTTAGAATTAAAAAAGGGGTATTTTTGTCAATTTGTATCACGATTGTTTAGGCGGGATTTTTTTGATTTTTTTGGCGCCAACACACTGCGGCCGATGTGTGGCATATATTCAGCCACGTCCCGCCGGCTGAGAAACTCTCTCAGCCTGCAGGCTGAGGTACAATAACCCCATATATATATATATATATATATATATATATATATATATATATATATATATATAGAGAGAGAGAGAGAGAGAAAGAGAGAGAGAGAGAAAAATGTATATCAGCCCGCGGGCTGAGAGTACTCTCTCAGCCTGCAGTGACGTGGCTCGATTTGTCACCTCACTGACTTGCGGCCCGCTTTTAGGGAGAAGTTAAATTACCAAATACCCCTTATGATAACTTTTCCTTATTGTTTATTATTATTTTCCCCCCTTTTATTTTGCCGCTCTTTATAGGATATAAATTACTTTTCGCCTTATTTCTTTACCTCTTTTTTTGAAAGATCTAGTTTCTCCTTTTCAGCCTGGGATAAAATTTTTTTTGAAAATATAAAATCTTTTCAGATCAATGTTTCAGCCTGCGATAAAATTCTACTTTATAGTTTATTTTTTATATATAATGTAGTCAGAGTCTTTGGTCGCATTGTACATTTAAACTGCGACCTTAGTCAAAGACTTTGATCGCAGTGTACATGGTTAAATGCGACAAAGGTCGCAGTGTTGTTATTGATAAAGATGGCCAGCAACTGCAATCTAAGGTTGCATTACATGGACTGCGACTTTGGTCGCAGTACGTTAAGTAAGTGTTTTCCTTTAGATTAACATGCATAGCGACCAAGGTCGATACTGCTGTTTTGATTTAAGACTGCCGCCAGCAACTGCGACCAAGGTCGCCGTGTTGTTGTTTTATTAAGTGTTTGATGTGACTTGGAGTCACTCCGTGAGACGCGACCTGTCATAAAGATTTTATGAGATCTTTTTAACGTCAAGTCTACGTTGACGAACCCGCACCATTCGTTGTTTCCCGAAGCTGTTGTCCACGCGTCGGCTCTTCATTGGGTTGGAGACCATTAAGGCCGACGGTTCTGATTAATGAACCATTAATTATGGTTATTATGGGCTGGCTATAAATAGGGCTCACACTCTCCCTTTAACAGCCCATAATTAGACTGTTTTCATTTGAGAGCAATTGCTCTGAGAATTTCCGCCTTCTTCAGAGTCTCTAACAGGGGCCTGCCTCCATGGATGAAGATGACCCTATGTACGAAGATGACCCAGAGCTTGATTGTCCTTTTTTCAGGTTCGCTGGGCCTCTGGGAGAATATTTTTGGCCGGTGAACTTGATCGATGTTCGTCCACAAGGGAAGAAGTCATGGTCCTCGACGTCCACAGTTTTTTAATACACGGGGACCTCAATAACACCACTGCTCTTATTCAACAAGGGCTCTTTTGATGTTTAATCTTCTTTGTACTGTTATATTGTAACACTCAATCTTATTGTATAAGAGAGCGTTTTTGTATCATTTTCACATGCCTGGAGATAAATGCCTGGACATAAATAAAAAGACCTCAATAACACCACTGCTCTTAGTCAACAATGGCTCTTTTTTTTATGTTTAGTTTTCTTTGTACTGCTATATTGTAACACTCAATCTTATTGTATAAGAGATCGTTTTGTATCATTTTCACATGCCTGGAGATAAATGCGTGGACATAAATAAAAAGCATATTTGTTTTTTAATAAACTACGACCTTTGGTCGCAGTCATGCAATGCAAACAAAACAACTTGGACCAGAGACGATACTGCGACCAAGGTCGCATAAGACTACAGTGCAAACAGAAACAACGGCGACCACGGTCGACACTGCGACCAAAAAACTGCGACTAAGCAACTGCTTTCGGTGACGTGTCACCTCGTCGCAGTGTTGTTTTTGATTAAGACTAAAGACCAGCAACTGCGACCAAGATTGCAGATTATTTTTTTAAGACTGCGGCCATCAACTGCGACCAAGGTCGCAGTGTTGTTGATTATTTATAAAGACCACCAACTGCGACCAAGGTCGCAGTGATGTTGTTGATTAAGAGTAAAGACCAGCAACTGCGACCAAGGTCGCTGTGTATTTTATTAAGACTAAACACCAACAACTGCGATCAAGGTCGCAGTTTATTTTATTAAGACTACGGTCAGAAATTGCGACCAAGGAAGCAGTATTGTTGTTGATTAAGACTAAAGTCCAGCAACTGCGACCAAGGTCGCAGTGTATTTATTAAGGAGGCGTCCATGGTCGCAGTATTTCAGCCAATACATAGTAGTAAAAAATTTAATTCACACAATTAACTTTAGAAAACATATTTATATATATTAAAAAGAAAAACAAAATACAATTTTTAACTTCTAATCGTCTTCATCACCATCGTAATCAGATTCGTCGTCAAGAGTCATGCTTTCGTCTTCTGTCTCTTCCTCCTCTTCAGGTACAGTCTCATCGTCGCTTTCTTCCTCTTCATGTTTGTGTTTGGTTCATCAATGAACTCCCAGAAAGGGTCGTCTGTATCAAGCTCAGATTCTAACCCGTAGCGAGACATTGTTTCAGAACTAAACATAAAATCATCATTTGATGATTGGCTTCTTTCCGGTGAAGACGGTGGTGATGGTGAAGACATTGTTTGAATGTATTGGCTTCTTTCCGGTGAAGACGGTGGTGATGGTGAAGACATTTTTTGAATGTATTTTCGGAACAGTGAGAGTAACGAGTTTGAGCAAAAAATAACTTAGTATGTTTTTAATCCTTTGCTCATGACCCTTTATATATATTTAATCCCGGAATTCCAAAAGGTTTAAGCTCTCGGACCACGTTAATATCTCTCAAATATATTTTCTATCTTTTCTCAAAAATTGTATACTTCCTAGGTGACTGTTCAGTTATCGAAAACAGTTTAAAAGTTAATACACTATAACTTTAAATTACTTTGAACTCCAAAACAGTTTAAAAGTTAATACACTATATTAATTACTTCTTTTACATAAGGCATGAGAAAGAAGATTACGAATTGGTCGCAGTACCGAAGGAGGTCGTATTGCTATACGATAGCATTTTTTGTCTGGTATTCTTTATTCTGTATTAAGTCTGCGACCATGGAACGTTTTTTTTTACTTTTCAATGCTAGAAGTCGCAGTCGTCATTTTAAAAGGGGTATTTTTGTCATTTGATTCACGATTGTTTAGGCGGGTTTTTTTTGATTTTTTTTGGCGCCCACACTCTGCGACCGATGTGTGGCCTATATTCAGCCACGTCCCGCAGGCTGAGAAACTCTCTCAGCCTGCAGGCTGAGGTACAGTAAGCCCATATATATATATATATATATATATATATATATATATATATATATATATATATATATATATATATATATATATTATATAGAGAGAGAGAGAGAGAGAGAGAGAGAGAGAGAGAGAGAGAGAGAGGTAGAGATATCTGTACCTCAGCCGTCAGTTGGGAGAACTCTCTCAGTTGACGCTTCAATATGGTCGCAGTCTACTGCTACATGGTCACAATCCTAAAATTTTTTATATATTTCAGTGTAATTAGGACTAGGCCAATTCTCACAAAAACACTACGGTCATGGTCACAGTCTTCACAAAAACACCGCGGCTTGATCGCAGTCCTCACAAAAAATCGCGACCATGGTAGCGTAGTGCCCAAAATTGGGGCTGAGATTCAGCTACATCGTGCCAGCTGAGAGAGTCTCTCTCAGCTGGTGGCTGAGGTACATTTTTCTATATATATATATATATATATATATATTATATATATATATATATAGAGAGAGAGAGAGAGAGAGAGAGAGAGAGAGAGACTAGAATCCTTTCAAAAGGATTCGGATCTGAATCCTTTCCACTCAAATTCAACCCCTCGACATTGAAATTCAAAGTCCACTCCGTTCAAGTTGATCTACATTATTTGAAGTCTCTAAAAAAAATCATGACATTTGAATATTTTTTACTTATCCATCAAGTGATCGCAAAACGGACAGTCAAAAGTAGTGAGTTATTTAGTTTAATGGTGTATAATATTTTAAACCTGAAAAAAGTTGGTGAGTAGGGTTTTTTTAAATGTTTAGATCATGATTAATTAGTTGGATTGAAATTTGTATGTTTAAGTCATAGATATAAGAAAAATTCTATTTTCGGCTGTCCATTTTACACGTACTTGATAGATAAGCAAAAAGTATTCAATGACATGATTTTTTTTAGAGACTTAAAATAATGTAGATTAACTTGAAAAGAGTGGATCTTGCATTTGATATCGGGGGGTTGAATTTGAATGGGAAGGATTTGGTACCGAATCCTTTTGAAAGGATCCTAGTCTATCTCTCTCTATATATATAATATTCTCATGCTTTTCATATAAGTATTAGTGAAACATTTTCTTAATACCTTGTGGCATGGTTAGTCAAAATTTGTTTACATTGTATAATACAATATATTAACTATAAAATAATTTTTTATAATGTAATATAAGATCCACTCTGTTGAAGTTGATTTACATTATTTAAAGTACCTATAAACCAAAAATCAAGTGTTTTAAATACTTTTTGCCCTGCATCAAGTAGGGGCAAAATGGACGACCGTAATAGTGAGTTGATTAGTTTAACAATATAGAATATTTGAAATCTAACAAAAATTAGTGTGTGAGAGTTTAAAGTATTTAGATCATGATGAAATAGTTGGATTGAGAATTTGTATGTCTAAAGACGTAGATCTAAACAATATGTTATTTTCAGCCGTTCATTTTGTACCTACTTATGGATGGGGAAAAAATATTCAAAATATACGATTTTTTTATTTTTAGTTACTTGAAATAATGTAGATCAACTTTAACAGTATAAATCTTACATTCAAATATCGTAGGGTTATATTTGAGTGGGAAGGATTCGACCTCGAATCCTTTTGGAATGAGACAAGTCTATCTCTTTCTCTAAATATACAACCCTTCCCACTCAAATATAGCCCTACGACGTCTGAATGCAAGATCCATTCTGTTGAAGTTAATCTACATTATTTCAAGCAACTAAAAATAAAAATCATGTATTATGAATACTTTTTGTCCATCGATCAAGTAGGCGTAAAATAGACGGCCAAAAATAGCATATTACATAGATCTGCGTGTTCAAACATACAAGTTCTCAATTTGACCACTTCAACATGATCTAAACATTTAAAAACCCTCACACACCAATTTTTATTAGATTTCAAATATTCTACACTGTTAAACTAACCAATTCACTATTTCGACTGTTCATTTTATTCTACTTGATGAATGAGCAAAAAGTATAAAAAATACATAATTTTTTATTTTTGGTTACATGAAATAATATAGATCAACTTCAATGGAGTGGATCTTTCCTTTGAATATTGTAAGGTTATATATGAATGTGAAATTCAGCCTCGAATCCTTCCAGAATGACATAAGTCTCTCTCTCTCTCTCTTTATTCTCTCTCTCTCTCTCTACACACACACACACATATATATACATATATACATACATATATATATACACTTGTGTCATTCCGAAAGAACTCAAGGCTAAATCCTTTCCAATCAAATACAACCCTACGACATCCGAACACAAGATTCACTCCGTTGAAGTTGATTTATATTATTTAAAATAGCTAAAAATAAAAAACATGTATTTTGAATACTTTTTGCCCTTCCATCAAATAGGCATAAAATGGATGGCGAAATAGTGAGTTGGTTAGTTTAACGGTGTAAAATATTTGAAATCTAACAAAAATTGATATGTGAAGATTTTAAGTGTTTAGATGATCATGAAATAGTTGGATCGGGAATTTGTATGTGTAAAGACGTTGATATAAGCAATATTCTATTTTCAGCCAATCATTTTGCAGATATTTGATGGATGGACAAAAAGTATTCAAAATACATGATTTTTGATTTTTAGTTACTTAAATAATGTAGACATCTTTAACGGAGTGGGTCTTTCACTCGGATGTCATAGGGTTGAATTTAGATGGAAAGGATTTGGCCTCGAATCCTTCTGCAATTGCACATGTCAATCTATATATATGTGTGTAGTGGTTTGTCAAGATAATGACTCCCGTCAGATATCTAGAGGCTCCACGTCTCTGCCAGCAGGCCCAGCTCACTTACAAGCCTGACATGAGCCCAAAAAAAAAGCCTCGGCCTGACATCGAGCCTATATCCGATCAGACATCACTCAACCGGAGCTGCATGACCCTCCGAGATGCCAGCAATCAGTACAAGATCCTCTCCTATCATTACATAGATCCTTTCCGGAGTCACTTAAGGCTCCAAAACCAAAACTCTCCAGAGCTCGCTACCTGTGCTACTTACAGCTGGATAGCACGATCCTCGCAATTCATGGATCCAGCTACGCTGCCAGATTATCCCATGTTCTATGCATTGCAATGCCCCCATATCAATACGGGCAGTTATGAATGGTAACAAATATCTCTACATGGCGATCCTACAATCAAGCGGCGCGATCTTAGTAGTTACAAAGAGATTATAATGTGAAAATCATGTAGTTATGCAGATCGAAATATCCACACCCACGAAGACAAATCAAAGGAGTATAAACACACCTCCTTCTCCATCGAGAAAGAGGTTCAGACCTCTAGCAGTTCACATCTGATTACCGAAAACCCTAAAGCTGGTAATCACAGCATCACTATACTGAATTCATTGTAATCCTCATATATTATAGTGAATTCTTTCTCCCATGATTTTTTCCTTTGGGTTTTTCATGTAAATCCCTGTCGTCTGCATTTGATTATATCTGTCCATTCACTTACAAACTCACTTACTACTCGTGGTATGGAGAAATTCACTAAGAATTTTCTTCCACATTCTGGCGCTTTCGTTGAGAGCTCTTGAATCTACACTCAAGATTTTCTCCTTTTCCCAAACCTTTCCTCAAAAGCCTCATCAAACAGAAATGGCCCCATCAAGGAAGAGTGTATCCCAGATCACCACCGCCGGCTCTTCAAAAGGCAAGTCGATGGCTGTTGGGGACGATGGGCCTACTGACACTCATCCTTCCCATCCCGACGTTCTCATTGAAGACATCGGAGAAGGTTAATCTTCCCTGCCTATTCTGTCGGAGGCAGGGACCAAAGTACACAAAACCCAGCTCCTCGCTGAAGGTCAGCTTCTCCAAATGATCGCCAACCCCAAAAACAATTGAATGTCATGCTTTCGTTGCAAGATCAGGGCCGTTCGCTCTGATCTTTTGGCCACATGCTCTTCTGATTGAGAGAAGCTTCTAGATTCCTTAATTTTTCTTTTATTTTTCCGGTGGCTATTACAGGCTGGGCTCTCAATTCAGGCTTCTATTTTGGGCTTCTGAAAATAATTTGGTCTTCAAGATATCTACAGAAAATTCCCAAAAATAGGTATTAATAGCCCATTTTCTTCATTTTGCCCCTATACCAGTGTAACATGCACACAAGAGACAGAAACATGTTAAAAAGTAGAGTTTCATTGTAAAATAGACTGGGAAATGTGACATAAAATATGCAGAGTCGATGAATAATCAGACGAGCAATGGGTGGAGACGGTTCTCGAGCATGAGGAGGCTGCTCTGGAGAGCACAGCGACCCGCATCCAGAATCAACTCATCACTCAAATCGAGATCCTTCAGAAGTCGCAGTCTGATCGAGGTGAAACTTGCACATGAAAATGGAGTTTAGAAATTATGAAAAAATATGCTAAGGTTCCTCAGTACTATCACTATAGTAGGTGGCTATGTGGGTCGTGATCCACAAAGAAGGACTGTGATGCAAGCGTTTAAATATTCTTTTTAAGTTCACTAAAAACCGGTTAAATAGTTTCTTCTTAGTTTTGAAATAAAAATAAAAGAAAAGAGTTCTAAGTTAGAAAAGAAAAAAATCAAAAAAATAAGAAAGAGAAAATGTTGGTGTTTTTGTTTTATGTTAAAAGAAGAACTAAGTTAACTTAAAAAGAATTAAAAGAATCAACAAAGTTTTAGTTTTTAAGATGTTTTTAAACTAAGAGACTAAAAGAAATAAACAAAAGAAAAGTTACTTATCTCTATTGGCTAATTACTGTATCTTGGATTGTTGGAGACGGTTTTACCTTTATTCAGAGGCGAGCAAACACATAACCCATAAGATCGGATTTAGTTCCCGTCCACATTATATCATCAAAACTTCAATGAGCAAGCATGAAATGATACAGACATTAAAAGGAGGAATCCATCATCATGAGCTATCAGTGGCACTTGTAATGGCAAGGCTATTTTGATGCAATAGATTCACTTGGATTGCAATCGATACCAAAAGAAATGAAAAAACAAGAAGGAAAAGAAAACAGAAAGTAAACTTTGATTAAATTAAAAAACGATAAAAAGAAATGAAGAAGATTAAATTCATTGTCACTCTAAATACAATTCTTCCTCTCTTTCTCTCATGAATCTCTTCTCTAATATAAATTTACGAATAAACAAAAAATTACATTAAAAATAAGAAAATCTAAATTAAACTAAAGCAAAATCCTAATCCTAGCTCTCTGCCTCTTCTGTATGTCTTAAACTATAGGTATTTATACCTGAAATTGGACTAGGGAGAGGAGTATGAAGATAGGGGAAGCAAATGCTTCCCCAACAACCCCATCCATGCCCCCATCCATGCCACGGATCCGCGGCTTGGATTTGGCTGTTGGGCCAGATCCCGGAGCGCATGGATATAAGTCTTAATCTTCATTGGTTTTTTAGTTTGAGCTCTGGATTTGGCGATATCCTCGTTGATCATCAAGCTAACCAGATAGATCCATGTAAATCCGATTTAACTGGTATTTATTTGGTATTATCTTTTCTCCCTTAATTTGTAATCACGTGCACAAATTAGACATTAAAACAGGTAAATAGCAGGGTTTATTACAAGATAAATGTAGAAATATAATAATAGATAATGCAATATACGTGTACAATCACAGTCCACTAGAAATCAGGGAGCAGAAGTGGCTCAGGCTTGCTCGTTACCACCACTTATCGCAGGAACCACCCACACCGAGAGCAATCAGAGGCGCGTCAGATCTGACTTCCCCGAGTGATGACAAGCACTCTGAGATTTTTGACCCCCACAAAGCTCCAAAGGTCCCTTGCATCGAGGACATTGAGAAGATTGTTCGAAAGGGGATTGAGAAAGCGAGTCAATAACTTCGAAAAGAGGTAGAGCCTTGCTTGAGAACCTCCGTCTCACCACTCTCAGAGGAAATTAGCTTTCACCGCTTCCCTAAAAAGTTCATTATGCCAAACTTTAAGTGCTACTCTGGGGTGATCGATCCCATCCAGCACCTCCGGCAGTACCAAGAGAAGATGGCGGTCCATTCTCACAATGACCTCCTTTTGTGTCGTGTGTTCCCATCCAGGCTCAAGGGCGCCGCCTACGATTAGTTCTACTTTCTCTCGAGGCACTTACTCCAGATTTTGAAGAGGTGAAGTAGGCTTTCTATCACCAATACGCTTCCCAATAAGAGCTTAAGAAGAACAACAATCATCTCCTCACGATCAAGATGAACCCGAAGAGAGCCACAAATATTACATCAGTTTTTCCAAAGCCATATAAAATTAGTGAATAACTGCAATGACAATGTGCTGCCACTGTGTTCATCAGTGAATTGCAAGTCTCGTACTCTTTCTACAGACACTTGGTGAAGCATGAAGTTACTAGGATGAGGGACATCCTCTCTCGGGCTCAGAAGTACATACAGATCGAGGATGCCACCTGGGGCGAAACCATGCTCTCTCAAATGAGGGAATGAAGGGGAGAATAGAAACCACAGTCTGTTTTCCCGAAGAAGAATCAAAATCAAGACGTCTGAGCAGTAAATAAGCCAACACAGAATCCTGCATGACCTACAAGGAGGCTCTCCTAAAAGATGAAAGTGCTCTTGACGGTCACTCTGACAGCCTATATCGGGTCCTCACCCTGACGGCTAGACCTTCACGAAGGCTCTCCTGAAAAATGAAAGTGCTCATGACGGTCACTCTGACAGCTTATATCAAGTCCTCACCCTGATGACTAGACCTACACGGAATCTCTCCTGAAAGACAAAAGCGCTCCTGATGGTCACTCTGACAACTTATATCGAATCCTCCCCCTAATGGCTAGACCTACACGAAGGCTCTTCTGAAAGACAGAAGCGCTCATGACAGTCACTCTGATAGCCCATATCGGGTCCTCACCCTGACAGCTAGATCTACACAGAGGCTCTCCTGAAAGATAAAATCATTCCTGATGGTCACTCTGACAGCCTATATCAGATCCTTACCCTGACGGCTAGACCTACACGAAGGCTCTCTAGAAAGACGAATGCCCTCCTAATGGTCACTCCAATAGCCTACATCGCGTCCTCACCCTGAGGTTCGACCAATACAGAGGCTCTCCTGAAAGATGAAAGCACTCCTGACGGTCACTCCGACAGCCTAATCCTCACCCTGACGGTTAGACCTAATGGAGGCTCTCCTGAAATACGAATATGCTCTAACGGTCATACTGATAGCTTATATCTGGTCCTCACCCTAGCAGCTAGACATACACAGAGGCTCTTCTGAAAGACGAAAGCGCTCTTGACAGTCACTCTAACCTATATCAAGTATTTACCCTGACGGCTAGACCTACACAGAAGCTCTCCTGAATGATGAAAGTGCTCCTGATGGTCGCTTTAATAGCCTATATCGGGTCCTCACTCTAACGGCTCAGACCTACCAGAGGCTCTCTTGAAAGATGAAAGCACTCCTGATGGTCGCTCTTACAGCCTATATCGGGTCCTAATCTTGATGGCTCATACCTATATGAAGTTACTCCTGAATGACAGAAGCACTCCTGATGGTCGCTCTTATAGCCTATATTAGGTCCTCACCCTGATGACTTGACCTATATTGTTGGCCTAAGGGTACACTTTCCGATTTTATTTTGATGATTACAAACCACATGAAGTTATTCGGTATTAATCAAGTTCAAGTGTTTTACCATGTTCAAAGAATATTTTGTTTTACTCTACCTCAAAAGGAAGGTGTTCAAGTCTCTAGATCACTCAAGAATGGGATTCAAACTCGGACGATCAAGATTGACTTTTTGGAGAAGCCAACTTGAAGATTACTTGAAGACTTACAGAACCAATGTAAGAAAATAGAATGTTTAAGTGTAGAATGTAGAATTAATGCTCAAGAAGTCACACACAAAATACAAGTTTTCATATCTAGTTTTTCAATTTTGGTATTTTACAAGGATTGGTTTTTGATACATGTCCCATATTTTCTAAATTTTTATATCTTATTTCAAACATGTATCTCATAGCCTATGTATAGCCAAATCACATTTCAAACTGGTTCAAAGTATTTAAAAATAAATTAATATCAAAAGCTCTACTTAAAATGGTTTTTGGGTTGGGTCAGTCGACCAGCCGGTCGACCGGATCAGTGCATTGCAAATGCACTACTGGCAGTCTGTACACTTGCGCATGTGCACGTTTTTCAGACGACCTAGCGATCGACCATCAAACCTAGAGGTCGACCGGGCGATCGACTGACTGTCAAAGTTTTGGAGCACCCGTCTCTATTGAGATCGGACGACTGGGCGATCGACTAACAAGTAACGGCTATTTTTGTTTTTAGGTAGTAGGTCGACTGGCCGGTCGAACGAAGCCCTATCACATCTATTGTAACGACTAGTTTTTAAATTTCTGAACTTTTTACTTTTTCTCCAATGGGTATATTTGCTCTTTTTAAGTATAATTGCTCTCCTAATTCCATGATTGACCCCTCTAATGATATTTATCACTTGCCTATATATATAGTTCATTTGGAGAGGAGTAAACATCTTTTGATTTTGGGAAATATTTTGAAAAATCAAGTTTATTCAAAAGAGAAAGTTTTCTAGTTTTCTTATTTCAAGTGCTCTCATTTTCGAGCTTATTTTTACAAGTTTTTAGCTCTTAAATTCATTCATTTCAACTGAATTTTCTCTCTCACAAAACTTCTTGAGCTTCACTTCTTATTCTTTACTATAGAAAATTATAAAAGAGAGTGTTTGTGATCTTTGTGGTCACCAAGATCTTGTAAATCTTATTTGCTTTGTGCAACCTTTTGTGTAGAGGATTGGGAGTTGGAGTTTTATACTCCGGTCTTGTGTAGACCTTATTGTTCCTTTGCGGAGGTTCTTTTGTGGAAGACCTTAGTGGATATAGTGAAACCCTTCACGCAATAAAGGCGGGGACGTAGAGCTATATGCTTGAATCTTGAAACAAATCTCTTATATTTGTGATTGCTTTCTCTCTTGCTCTACTCGATTTGCTATTCCTTACACTTGTGTTTTTGATTTCAATGCACTTTCTATTCATTTCTTACATCATCTCTACTTGTCGATTTTTACTCGCTCAATCAAGAAAGCAATTGAGCATCTTCAACTCATTGTCTAAAGGAATATAGAGGAGAAATTCTAGAGCCCTTCATAGGGAATTCGGGCTTTACTTCTTGATTTGAGTTAACCGTTTGCATCATTTATTTTACTTTTTGCATTTGATTTGCATTATACCTATTCACCCCCTCTAGGTGTACTTTTAATTGGTATCAGAGCCTTGAACTCTAGTTTTTAGTTGAACCACCTTAAAGAGATCCTCTTTCTAATCACTCATTCATTTGCATCATATGCTTGTTTATCACACTAATATACATGGTCAAAGGTATTAAGACTCCACCCAAGTTTGATGGCCTTAACTTTCCCAGATGGCCGTTTTCTTGCAATCCCTAGGAAGCCGGGTTGCAAAGGCGGTGACTAAACTATTTAATGCACCCGATGGTGATGAGGACACTTGGTCCGAAATTACCATCAAGGAGTTTGATGCTAATGCTAGGGCAGACAATGTCTTATTTCAAGTCTTGAATGTGATGATATTGCTAGGGTAATTTATTACAAATCTACCTACGAGATTTGGTTACACTTGGTTGTTATGCACTAGGGAACATCACAAGTCAAGAGACTAAGGTTGATCTCTTGCGTTCCTAATATGAAATTTTTTTCATGAATGAGAATGAATCCATTGACGTCATGATTACCAGGTTTACTAAAATAACAAATGGTCTCCTTCTTTAGGTGATGAAATTGACAATGATCAAAGGTGAGGAAGGTCATACGTACACTTCCACCATCATGGGAGGTCAAATCTACTACTTTGAAGGGGCTAAATAATATGAAAAAGATGAAGTTTATTGGTCTCATTGGGAATTTAAAAACCAATGAGATGGAGAGAAAGTCTAAAATGGAGAAGGCATCACAAAAGAAGAAGACCCTTACTTTCTAATCCACTCCTCCGATCTCCAATGATGACCAAGAAGATGATGAGGATTTCTCCCTCCTTGTGAACAATGTAAGAAGGATATACAACAAGGTTAAGTTCAATAAACGAAGAAAATGGCAAGGAAAGGAGGACAGGAAGATTATTCGCTATAATTGTAGAAAACCTAGACACATCATTGCTGAGTGCCCAGAGACCAAAAGCAAGCCCACAGCCTCCAAGAAGTCCTACAAAAGAAGGCCTTGAGGGCAACATGGGACTCAGAGAGCGACTCCAAGAAGAGGTGAACACGGATAATGTGTGTTTTATGACAAATGAGAACACACCTAAGGTAACATCTGATTCTTCACTTGATGAATGTGAGTTATCTATGGATGAATTGGGTGAAACTTTTGAAGAACTTCCAACAACTATAATTTTCTTAAAAACAAGATTTAAAAATGAAAAAGAGAAATGAACTTCTTCAAAATCAACTAGTTATTATTTTCAAAGAAAAAAAACTTTTATCTTCCACACTTCAAAGAAAAAGGATTTTGATGCACATATAATTTCATGCAAAGTTAAATTTTCTATTACTAATGAAAATAAGATTTTGATTTTGAAAAATAAAATCAACAATTTGAGAAATATTTTGAAAAAAATGTGAATTTGACAAAGGTAGATTAGAAGCCATTGTTTAAAAGAGGCAAATTTAAAGAAAATCACTCACTCATCTTGTTTCACACTCTGACAATCATGCTCACACACAAGCATAATCATATACTCGCCTTACCACTCATACACATGCTCATCATACTCACTCATATCATGCATTTTTATATGCCAAGGTGTATACATGCACCTATTGTAGCCCCAAAGATCATTTGGCTAAGTTTTATTATGATAAATTGAATGCATCCAGTAGTCATGTATGAGTTTGAAAAACTAACATTTTAGGACCCAAGAAAGTATGTACCAAAATCAACTTCTATTTTATATGATACAAGTACACACCAAGGCTCCATGACGTAGGGAGCAGTGGTATCTTGATAGTTGTTGCTCAAGACACATGACTTGGAATATCAACAACTTGCAACTCTATCAAGGTATCATGAAAGTAGCATTGTCACCTTCGGAGATGATTCAAAGGTTAAAATCATTGGTATAGATAATATCAAGATTGACTCATCTCCTTTGATTGAAGATATTGTTTTAGTAGATGAACTTAAATATTATCTATTAAGCATTAGTCAATTATGTGACCAAGGCTTAAGGGTTATTTTTGATGACTCTATTTGTGACGTTTTAGATAAGAAAATAAATACTTATATTCTTCTGATATTTATGAAAACAATATTTATATGATTGTTTAGAATGCAATGTCACTTGTTTGAATGCTTTTAATGAAGATTTTTGTTATGGCATGGGAGACTAAGCCATGTATCATTTGACTATCTATCCCATAAGAACTCTAAGGAAGCGATAAAAGATATCCCTACTTTGAAATTTAAAAAGGATCACATTCGTGATGCGTGCCAACTTGGGAAACAAACCAAGTTCTCTTTCAAATTAATCAAGGATATCATAACATCAAGACCTTTAGAATTGATACATATAGATTTGTTTAGTCCAGCTAAAACCAAAAGTCTTAGTGATAATCGATTTTTTTGTTTTAGTTGACGATTTCTCAAGATTTACATGAGTTTTCTTTTTAGAACATAAAGATGAAGGTTTTTCACATTTTAATGTTTTTTGATAAAGAGTTGAAATTTTTTTTTGATTTTACGCATTAGAAGTGATAGAGGTGGTGAGCTTATAAATCACTCGTTTATTACTTATTATGAAGAAAATAAAATTAAACATGAACTTTATGTCCTAAAACTCCACAACAAAATAGAGTCGTTGAAAGGAAGAATTGCACTCTTTAAGAAATGGCAACAATAATGATTAGTGAATACAGACTCCCTCAATATCTATAGGTTGAGGCTGTAAACACCTCATATTACATATCAAATAGAGTTTATTTTTATAAAATACTTCTAAAACCCCTTTTGAGATTTATTACTTGAGAAAACTGAATGCTTCATATTTTAAGGTTTTTGGATGTAAATGCTTTGTTTTGAATATCGAAGGTAATTTAGGAAAGTATGATCCAAAATCTTTTGAAGATATTTTTGTTGGGTATTCAAACACTAATAAGGCCTATAGAGTCTTCAATCGATCAATTTTGTCTATTGAAGAGTCTATGCATATTAAGTTGAGGAATCTAGCACTCTTATGAAGAATATTGTAGAAATTGATTCCTTATGTGATTACATTGAAAATATTTCATTGAAGGACTTGCCGGTTCAAGAAGATGAAGACAAACCAAAGGATAATACAAATGGTAAAATCTAAGATGTTGAAGTGAAGCCAACTCATCCACTTCCAAAGGATTAGAGATATATTTTAAGCCATCCCAAGGACCTCATTATAAGTGATGTATCTAAAGAGGTAACTACTCACTCTAAACTCCATGAATTTTGTGGTCATTTTGCATTTATTTCTCATATTGAGCCCAAGAACATCCTCGAAGCTGAGGGTGACTCATATTGGTTGCTTGCAATGCAAGAAGAACTAATCAAATTGAGCGCAACTAAGTTTAACACCTTGTTCCCAAGCCACATGATAGACCAACTATTGGTACTAAATAGATCTTTAAGAATAAGTTGGATGAGTCAGAAAATATTATCAGGAATAAAGCTAGGTTAGTGGCCTAAGGTTACACCCAAATCGAAGGCATCGATTTTGAGAATACCTTCCCACCCATAGCACGGTTAGAAGCCATAAGGAGGAGTTTCGTTTGTTTCTTTCAAGGAATTTAAGCTTTTTCAAATGGATGTTAAAAGCGTAATTTTGAATGGTTTTATTGAAGAAGAGGTGTATGTTGAACAAACCCCAGATTTGTTGATCCTACACATCCTGATTTTGTTTTTAAACTTAAAAAGGCTTTATATGGCCTAAAACAAGATCTAAGAGCTTGGTATTAAAGATTTAGTAGTTTTCTTGTTTCCAATGATTTTGTTAAAGGTAAAGTTGATACCACCTTATATACAAAGCATGTAGATAATGATATATTGATAGTGCAAATATATGTTGATGATATCATTTTTGGATCTACTGATGTAAAGCTTTGTAAGGATTTTGAATCATATATGAAGGAAGAGCTTGAAATGAGTATGAAGGGAGAGCTTAACTACTTCCTTGGACTCCAAGTCAAGCAAAGGAGTGATGAGATCTTCATCAATCAAACCAAGTATACAAGAGAGCTTATCAAGAAATTTGTACTAGAAGATGCGAAGATAAGCAAGACTCCCATGGCTACCACAACTAAGCTTGATAAAGCTGAACAAGGTAAAAATATTGACATTAAATTCTATCGTAGCATGATTGGTAGCTTGCTTTACTTAACGGCTAGTAGGCCAGACATAATGTTTAGTGTATGTTTATGTACTAAATTTCAATCTTGTCCTAAAGAGTCTCACTTAATTGCAGTAAAACACATTATTAGATATCTTAAGGGCACTATTAGAATAAGCTTGTTGTATCCGAAGACCGAACAATTCTCAATGACAAGTTATTCGGAAGTCTACTATGCCGGTGTAGAGTGGATAGAAAGAGCATAAATAGACCTTATTAATTTCTTAAAAATTGTCTCATTTTGTGGTCTTTCAAGAAACAAAATTCTGTAGCCCTCTCAACCGCTGAGGCGGAGTATGTTGCGGCTGGGGCTTGTTGTGCAAAAGTCCTTTGGATGAAATATACTTTCCTTAATTATGATTTGCATTATAATTATATTAAAATATTTTTTTGATAATACTAGTATCATTCATATGACCAAGAATGCAAGTCAACGTACTAAGACTAAGCATATAGAGATTCGATATCACTTTCTTAGGGATCATTATGAGAAAAGAGATACTAAAATTGATTATGTTTCTACCAATTTTCAATTAGCCGACATTTTACTAAACTACTTGACTATAATAGATTTTCTTTCATTTGTGGTGAGTTGAATGTTTGCATTATGGATTCAAGAAAATTTTATTTAATTACTATTCATGTTTATATTTAAATTAGTATCTTTTAGTATAACATGTTCTTTAAAATTTACTACTCTAAATTGGTATAGTACTTTCAATTTTGTTTTACATTTGAGTTTCATTATTTGGTGTCCCTTTTGATATATGACAAAAAGGGAGAGAAGATTTATGAGTTTTTTATTTGAGAAGAGAAGATTTATGATTTAGCAATTAACTCTATTCTCCATTATCATGTTTGTATGCAATATTTCCTTTGTTTGTTATTAGTTTCTTACTTTTTATTGCATACTTATTATTTGGTAGTTGGAGGCATGGAATGAGATTGGTCCGTTCATGTATAATGTTCTATATTGCACATGTATACCTATATGCATATGACTTGCTTTGTTATTGCTACACCATTTAGTCATGAATGATTGAACTTGATAGATAAGCAAAATTTTAGAGGGAGCTTTTCAAGCTCTTCATTTTGTTTGGCTATAATAACCTGTGTGTTTAGTCATCATCAAAAAGGGGGACATTGTTGGCCCAAGGATACACTCTCCGATTTTGTTTTGATGCACAAACCACATGAAGTTATTTGGTATTAATCAAGTTCAAGTGTTTAAGTTTTTCAGGCTCAAATGATATTTTGTTTTTCTCTTCCTCAAAAGGAAGGTTGTTCAAGTCTCAAAATCACTCAATGATGGGATTCAAGTTTGGATGATGAAGATTGACTTTTTAGAGTAGCCCACTTGAAGATTGCTTGAGGACTTATAGAACCGATGTAAAAAAATAAAATGTTTAAGTATATAATGTAGAATTGATGATCAAGAAGTCACACACAAAATACAAGTTTTCATATCTAGTTTTTCGGTTTGGTATTTTACAAAGATTGATTTTTGATACATGTCCTATATTTTGCAAATTTCTATATCTTGTTTCAAACATGTATATTATGCCTATGTGTTGTCAAATCACATTTCAAATTGGTTCAAAATATTTAAAAATAAATTTAATATCAAAAACTCTATTTAAAATGCTTTTTAGGTTGGGTCAGTCGATCGGTCGGTCAACCGGATCAGCACATTAGATATGCACTACTGACAGTCTGTGCACTTATGCAATTGTATGTTTGTTGGATGACTAACCAGTCGACCGTCAAACCTAGCGGTCGACCGGGCAATTGACCGACTGTCAAAATTTTAGAGCACTGTTGAGATCAGACGACCGGGCTGTCGACTGACAAGTAACAACTATTTTGTTTTTAGGCAGCCGGTCGACCGAAGTCCTGTCACAGCTACAGTATCGACTAGTTTTTAATTTCTAAACTTCTAACTTTTTCTGCAACAGGCATATTTGCTCATTTTGGGCTTAATTACCCTCATAATGCCCTGATTGACCCCTCTAATGATATTTATCACTTGCATATATATAAAGTTTATTTGGAGAGGATTAAACATCTTTTGATTTTGGAAATATTTTGAAAAATAAGTTTATTCAAAAGAGAAATTTTTCTAGTTTCTTTGTTTCAAGTGCTCTCATTTTCAAAAAAATTCTTACAAGTTTTCAAATCTTAAATTCATTCATTTCAACTGAATTTTCTCTCTCACAAAGCTTCCTGAGCTTCATTTCTCATTCTATACTATAAGAAGTTGTAAACGAGAGTGTTTGTGATCATTGTAGTCACCAAGAGCTTATAAAATTCATTGGCTTTGTGCTACCTCATGTGTAGAGGATTAAAAGTTAGAGTTGTGTACTTCGGTCTTATGTAGACCTTGTAATTCCTTTACAGAGGTTCCTTTGTGAAAGATCCTTAGTGGATAGTGAAACCCTTCACGCAGTGAAAACAGGGACGTAGAGTTGTGTGCTCGAACCTCGAAATAAATCTCTTGTGTTTGCGATTTCTTTCTCTCTTACTCTACTCTATTTGCTATTGCTTACACTTGTGTTTTTTTTCTTTCATTGCACTTGCTATTCATTTCTTGTATTATCTCTACTTCTCGATTTTTACTCGCTCAATCAAGAAGGCAATTGAGCACCTCAACTCATAGTTTAGAGGAATATAGCGGAGAAGTTCTAGAGCCCTTCATAGAGAATCTGGCTTCACTTCTTGATTGAGTTAATCGTTTGCACCATTTATTTTAATTGTTGCATTCCAAATTTGATCAACATTACACCTATTTACCCTCCCTCTAGGCGTACTTTCATATACGAGTCACTCTTGAATGATGAAAGCTCTTACAGCCGCTCTTACAGCCGATATCAGGTCCTCTCCCTGACGGCTCAGACCTACATGGAGGCTCTCCTAAAAGAACGAAGTTCTTATGATGGTCGCTCTTATAGCCTATATCAAGTCCTCACCATGACGGCTCAGACCTACAGGAGGCTCCCTGAATGATAAAAGCGTTCCGGATGGTCGCTCTTACAGCCTATATCGGGTTCTTACTCTGACGACTTAGACCTATTCGGAGTCACTTCTGAATGATGGAAGCACTCTTGATGGTTGCTCTTACAGCCTATATCGGGTCCTCAACCTGACGACTCAGATCTATACGGAGTCACTCCTGAATGATGAAAGCGCTCATGATGGCCGCTTTTCAGCCTATATCGGGTCCTTACCCTGACGACTCAGACCTACACAGAGTCTCTCCTAAAAGACGAAAACGCTCATGATGGTCACTCTTACAACCTATAACGGGTCCTCACTCTGACGACTCAGACTTATACAGAGTCACTTGTGAATGATGAAAGCGCTCCTAATGGTCGCTCTTACAGCTTATATCGAGTCCTCACCGTAACGGCTCAGACCTATACAGAGTCACTCCTGAATGACAGAAGCGCTTCTGATGGTAGCTCTTGCAGCCTATATCAGGTCCTCACGCCCACGGCTTAAACCTATATGCAGTAACTCCTGAATAATGAAGCGATCCTGATGGTCGCTCTTACAGCCTATATCAGATCCTTACCCTAATAGGTCAGACCTATACAGAGTCACTCCGGAATGACGGAAGCTGTAATATTCCTAGTCAATAATACTGTATTTTTATTTTTTAAGTATATATTTTGCTTTATTTATTATTTTATTATTATTATTTAACTTGATTCATGACCTATTATTATTATTGATACAAATTATTTTGAGATATAAATATTAATTTGGTTATATATTATTACTATTAACATTTATTAACATTTTTAATTATTAATTATTATTATTATTTTCTATTTTTACCATTATTATTAATTGTTATTTAATTATTACTGTTATCATTTTATTATGGTTATTATTTATCATTATTAATAGTGTTATTATTATTATTTTATTATTATTATTGTATATCATTATTATTATCATTTATTATTATTATTGTATGGTTAATTACCACTACTATTATTATTAATGTTATTGTTAATTATTATTGTTGTTATATTAATTACTATTATTATTAGTATTGTTATTATTGTTATTATTATTAATATTTCTTCTTTTCATTCTAGCCTAGCCCATCTCCATTCCATTTTCATTTCATATTTCTTTATTAGTTCGTTTCACCCATTAGCTCAAACCTGTTAACCCAATCCACAAACCCGAAGCCGAAACCCAATAAATACTTTCCTATATAATCATTATTTTCTAATCCTTAACCCTAACCCTAATCCACTTTATAATTTTTTCTTCTCCTTCTTCCCATCACGCAGCCGTCACCCCCCTTTCTTCTTTTTCTTGTTCACAACCCAACAGTCGTGCCTCTCTCCTTTCCTCCTTCCCGCATTGCGAACCGCCAATGCTATCGACCATAACCCGACCACCATCCCCTTCTTCACCAATACCACTGCACCCATCCTCTACCGAGCCAACCACCGCAAGCCGCCATTTCCTCCACCTTCATCAAACTCTGCCACACCATGCTGCCCTCCTCTACTGTACACCCTGGACGCCACCTTCCCCCTGCATGCACAGTCGACCCGCACCCTCGAGCTCGTGCTTCATCTCCTCCGGTCATGGCCGCCCCCATGAAACATCCTTGCCTGCCCACGCTCTCCTTGCGCCATCCACACCCCCGCCGGAGATCACCACCGGATCCTCCACTCCCCTTCCCCGCGCGCGTCCACCACGCCTCCCTCCTCGTTAATCACTCTCCGCCTCCTTTGTGGGCCGCTGTCGAGCTCTTGTGTTTCTCCATTGCCCAACCATGAGTTCCCCCTCCCTCTTTCTCTTTCTCTTTCTCTTTCCCTCTCTCAATTGAATATGTGTGTATTGTGTGTGTTTTTGTATAGTGTGTGTTGTGTTTTTGTGTATGCATGTGTGTGTCATGTGGGTGTGTGTATTAGTGTGTAAAATATGTCATGTATTAATTTCCCTCTCCTTTTATTTGTGCATATGTGCAAGTGGGTATATGGTGTATGTGTGTGTGTGGGTATCAGTGTGTATGAATGTGTGTTATGTTGTGTCGTACGTGTGTTGTATCAACCCTGACTTGTCTATACAATTCGAACCAGTAATAAAAGACCTGGACCCGATCTGGATTCGTGTTGCAGTGGACCCGAGACTGGAGACCCTGACCAGTTTGTGCAGTGCAAATTCGACGGTGATTCAGACCCGGAGCCACGTCATTTCATGTGAATGTTTATTTCCATTGTATTTCTTATTTATTTTTGATTGCGAGCAATTCATGTTATTTATGCATTTTAATTTATATTCATCAATGAGTGTATAGTTCTCTTTATACATACTTATTGGTTGATTGAACTCATAGTTGGTTTTTTCTGATTCACTTGACAAAGAATATATTATTCTGATGGTTAGATCTTTATACGGACTTAGTTAGAGTTGGAGTTGACATGAGATTTGTATTCTTTTCATTGGATCTTGAATAGAGTTAGATGAGATTGATGACTATTGGATTATTGATTGTGTGTATTTTTTAGATTTACCCTTGATTATATTGTTGAGTATGGAAGAACTTGTTGATGTTGATTATCAGACGTAGAGATATTTTAGATTGCATATTGCTTAAGATGTTCAACTCTTTATTTATGATTTCGATATCTATTGATTTAGTTTGACTTTGAGGATATTTAGTAGACTTTACTTCATGAGTGATTCTTGGTTGATTCAGTTATAGGATAAAGATATATGTTAGTGATCTCATGGATATCAGTGATTATATATTTTTAGAGTTTTATATCAGTTATCAAATGTTTATCATCAGTTGTCAGTTACCAGTTGTTAGTGATACTGTTGTTATTGGTGACTCTATATCTCCATTATTCTAGACAAATGTCAGTTATCAGTTATCAGTTATTAGCTGTCAGATATGACTTATTATCAATTATTATTGACATCATCAGTTGCTGGAGATAAACAGTTACTATTGCACTTTATAACTTATATTGTTTGCATGTTAATAAAGGATATTATAACAAGGAGAAAAGGGAAAATTGCCTGATAATGCATGTCGTGTATTTTGGAAGGACTTGTGACGGTATACCGAGTTTTAAGCTCCACCATGGGGAACCAAGGTAGTACTGGCTACTTAGTTATTCAGTTGTCAGTTATTAGGGCTTTACCTAGACTACGGTGCCACACCAATTATTCTTTTGTGTAGGGCTGTGTTCTCAGTTATTTGGGCTTTGCGGTCTGTCCTGGTTCAACGCCATGGGTGTTAAAGCATGGTACCGGGAATGCACGATCCCTTCCATTACACATACATTACATTAGCAAGCAATTACACATAGTTTGATATATGAGAAAACAGCTGTGGTATGAGACGCAGCTAAGTATCACATTAGTTAAGTTAATAATAATCAACAGACTAGAGACATATGCTAGGTTACACATCTTTGACATTAGTTGTTCGTTTTACAATTATGAGTTACTTCTTACTTTTAGTTTTATTTATGATATTCTTTATCTTGTATTTTCATAGTAGTGTTATAGTATGTATACATGTATTATGCGCGTGCACCATTTCTTCATTTTACGCACTCATTGGGAGTTTCTGACTCCCCTGAATTTGTGCATTCAAATATAGGATGTTTTGTTCTATTGATCAGGTGTTTGATGAAACTGTAAGCATTGCGAGGAGCCCGGAGTTTCTCTCTATTTAACCACTTGTACTCTTGTCTCTTTTTTATTCCTATTGTTATCCTTTTGATTCCTTATATCTCAGACTCATTGATCATTCCATTCCCTTATTCATGTTTTATCATGTGTGGACATTTATATGTGTTATTGCAGTGAATAACAATTTATCATAGTAGATCTTATAGCTTTTTCAGGTTACTTAAGACTTAGCGCATATACATGGGGTATTTTCCTTGCGTATATGTATCGCTGACTCTCGTCGCGTCTCCGCTCCAGCGTATTTGGGAAGCCGGATATGACAGGGTTTTCTTGGTATCAGAGCCAGATTTTCGACTTGTGACTTGACTTTTGACTTTTGATTTACACAAGAAGCACCTAGTTCTTACGGGTACTTGAAACAAGTTATATTCACACTACAATGCATATAATATTCACGCTATGATATTGAGTCCATTTGGAATCGATCATCCTTCCCTTGAAAATCCATCTCTTGAATATTTTGACATTCCTGATTCCAATATTTCCACCATCTTCTAGTGATCCGCATCTTAGATCCAACATTCCATTCCAATTCCATTTCCCGATTTTGACTCTTCAAGTTTGACCAATTCTGAAGCTGGTAGCAGAGTCAGAGTTGTGCAGCGGAATCATGGCGCTATAGAGAAGCAACGTGGAAGCTTGATATCTTCTCCCTTGATTTTGATTCATTTTATCATTCCCTGCTTTATTGATATTTCATGGACAAAATTTTATAAGGTAGGTAGAATGTAATATCCATCGTCAATAATACTGTATTTTTATTTTTCTAAGTATTTATTTTGCTTTACTTATTATTTTATTATTATTATTTAACTTGATTCATGACTTATCATTATTGATACAACTTTTTTTAAGATATAAATATTAATTTTGTTATATATTATTACTATTATCATTTATTAATATTTTAATTACTAATTACTATTATTTCTATTTTTACCATTATTATTATTGATTGTTATTAATTGTTACTATTATCATTTCATTATGGTTATTATTTATCATTATTATTAGTGTTATTATTATTAATTTTTATTGTAAATCATTATTATTATTGTTTATTATTATTATTATTATATGGTTAATTACTACTACTATTATTATTAAAGTTATTGTTAATAATTATCGTTGTTATGTTAATTACTATTATTATTAGTAATGTTATTATTATTATTAATATTTCTTCTTTTCATTCTAGCTTAGCCCATCTCCATTCGATTTTCATTTCTATTTTTCCTTATTATTTCATTAAACCCATTAGCTCAAACCCGTTAGCCCAATTCTCAAATCCATTAAATACTTCCCAATATAATTATTATCTTCTAATCCTTAACCCTAACCCTAATCTACTTCATAATCTTTTCTTCTCCTTCTACCCATCACGCAGCCGTCACCCCCTATCTTCTTCTTCTTACTCCCAATCCAATAGTCGTGCCCCTCTCCTCTCCTCCTCCCCGCATCGTGAGCCGACGACGCCGTCGAACACAACCCAACCACCATCTCATTCTTTCCCATCTTCTTCTTCCTTCTTTTCACCAATACCACTGCACACATCCTCTGCCGAGCGAACTGCCGCTGTAGCATCCCAATCCTGAGGATACGGGAACGCTACGATGATATACATACGCAAGGCGAAAATACCCTTACATATGTACGCTAAACCTTAATACATGGAATAAATACAATACACACAATTATTCCAGTATTAAATAAGTATAAGAGTCCCTGCAAAAGGGTAAGTGATCATAAAGATAAAAAACATGGATAAATAAGAAAATAAAAATAAATAATAAAGATACATGCAGGATCTATAAAACAAGGCAACAAAATACTAGAGGGGGGTGAATAGTGTTTATAAAATTCTAATCACAAAATATAAACTTGCAGAAAAATAAAAGCATAGAATAAATCTCAGAAAAATGCAAACGCAAACATGAGAGATTTTACCCTGGTTTGGTCCTTGTGACCTACATTCAGTCCTCAAGCAACTCGCTTGAGATTTTTCTTATCCTGATTTCAAAACACCCCAAAATCAACTTTAGCACACCACTTGACAAAACACCCTTCGTCAAATCTGTACACCTCTTCTTTACACCACACTTTCTTTGATTGAATACAATATATCTTATAAGTCTTGAATCTTGTATGTGAATGACTGAATAAGTTTTCTTATAGGAGGACTCTCAGAATTCTTCACAAAGAATTAGAATGGTGTGAAGAATAGAAAGTGAAAAACAATTTTTATAAAACAGAACTGAATAAGAGTTTTTTAATAGAAAACTTGTGAATTGAATTAGTGATTGAACCCAAAGATAGCATCCTTATTTATAGGTGAGAACAAGGGTCAGTTAGGGTAGTTATCCAATTCAAATTTGAATATTAAAATGTTGGAAAAATACCAGAATATCAAAACTGTCCAACAGTCAGAAACTGTCTATTAGTCGACTAGGATGTGCAATTAGTTGACTAATTAATGTGTTTTGCCTACGTTAGTCGACTAGGATTGGTTCAAGTTGACTATACCTAACTGATAAGTCTCTGAAAACTGAACTTAGTCGACTATAACTGATGATTTGTCGACTAACTCTGTGAACGTTTGAAAACCAGAGAACAGACAACTCTCTGTAAATAGATTTAGTCTACTATAGAAAGGAGCAAGTCGACTATAGGACATATTAGTCGACTATAGAAGGAAATAAGTCAGCTATAGAACTGTTTTGTGTGTGTGATTAAGGCTTTTAACAATCTTCTAAAATTGATAAAAAATACCTAAAAATTGTAAACATCCTTCAATAATCTTGTGCTCCATGAACTCAATGATAGAGTTATATCTCTTCAATTTTGAGCACCAATAAACCTGCATTACAAATGTGAGAATGTATATGTATATATAGAGACGAAATGAGTTTGTTATCATAAAAACCTAAGTTCCAACATTCTCCCCCCTTTTTGATGATGACAAACAATTAATGTATGCATGAAAGCCTCCCTTTGCAAAGAATAGTTATATGTAACAAGTATGTTATCCCCCTGCATAAAACATATCATGGTATAGCATACATATGGTATAGCATACATATAGCCAGGATATTTTCTCCCCCTTTGTCATGGTCAAAAAGGTATATGTGACAAAAGAGAAAGATAATGAAGCCAAGAACACAATAGCCATGTAACACAAACTAGTTGCATATACTAAATAGAGTAATGGTTATTAATTATATAAAAAGTTCATCAAAAAAGACACAAAAAAAAACAGAAAAATACATCTAAAAAAGCCATAAAGGTAACAACACCAAAAATTTCAAATCCATTTGCATCACATGTTGGATCGGGAAGGAGGAGGTGGTGGTGGAAATGGGACTTGAGGAGATTAAGGATTTCCAGTTGGGTGGCTTCAAAAGAGTCTATTTTCAGTTGCATATTCATGAAATGCTCCATAAGCATTGTTTGATTGTGAGTAATGCTGTCTGAGAGGCCATTATGGATGCTTATTGTTTTGCACTTCCATGATCTCAGCAGAAAGAGTTATAATATGCATCAGAGAAGTGTGGTGGAGTTGGTTAAGATGGAGGTAGTAGAGTTGGAGGTGGTTCAGTGGGAGATTTAGGAACTTGGGTAGAGCTTTGTGGAGGAGAGGGAATGTCAAGGAGTTTCATTCTATGAAGGACAGAACAATCAAATGGTTCAAAGACCTTGACGACACTTATTTCAGAAGCAAGATCTAGTTTGAACTTCCGAAACACATGAGAAAGAAAGGCACCATAAGGTAGAAATGAAGTGTGTTCTTTTACAATAGTGTCAAACATTATTTTTTCACAATTAACCTCTAATCCCGCCATAATAGTATAGACACATGAAGCTAAATCATGGGAAAAGTAGTTATATTTACCAGTTTTTAGGCAAATGTTGTAAGCAAGAATACAACCAATGAGTCGAGGAATAGGTTATGGCTTGGTGTTAATCATGAGGGGTCCTTGATCGGGAAGATAAATACATGAGAAAACTTCCTCATCGATCATTTCTATTTCACTAAGCGTTAGGCCATGATCAGGAATGTGGAGGATACAGTCTAAAAACTTAGGAGTTAATTTGATATCAACACCCTTAACAAATGTAGACAATTGAACATTATCATCATCATCCTCAAAGTTTAGATTTGTATAGAACTAGTGAGGCAAAAAATGGATAATATCCTTGTTTGGAGTCAATTGAGAACATGGTGTGTAGACCAGTTTGTTGAAAATAAGATGAAATATCATACTTACTAAAATCATCACAACAAACCTTCCCGGTAGGATTTCTAACTGAGATAGTCTTACATAGTCATCTTCAAGAGTTGAATTCTTAAGAAAAACCCTAAAGTCAGTTTGAAAAGATGATGTAGAGGCTAAAAATTTAGTTTTCTTAGCCCTAGACATGATAATAGATGGAAATAAAGACTGAAAGATCATAGATAGTGCTGGAATTGAAAGGAATTACAAGAAAAATGAGAAGAAACAGAGAGGAGTTGAACTTGGAAGAGAAGCTGGACAGACTGAAGAAGTCGACTTGGAAAGGAAGCTCCAGCAGCAGCGATAGTGAAACACAGAGGTAAAAAAGAGTTTTAATGTTGTAGCGGGGTAACTTGGGGAGTAAAAATAGAAATCAATGGCTAGGATTGAGTTTTGGGGAAAATCGGATCCAAAATTTAATGAAATGGGTCGGGTTTGAAAAACAACAAAACCAGTAAAAACACATTTTCAAACAGAATTAGTCGACTTGGGGCATAAGTTAGTCGACTAATCCAAGGGTTAGTCAACTATATAGGGAAAATTAGTCGACTAATTCTGAAAAACTCAGAAGTACCATGTTTTTGTAAATTACAGTAGTCGAGTACACAATACTTTAGTTAACTAATTATGTTATAAGTTGACTACATACTCTTTATAAGTCGACTAGTACACATAAAATAGGCTGAAAAGATTTTAAGATATTTTAAATATCAGAAATATATAAATACCTAAATCTCTTTAAATTCTCATAAAAATTCCTCCTAAGAGGTTTTGAAAAAGTATCTGCTACTTGATTATCAGTTGGTATAAAACTTTAAGAAACATCACCTTTAAAAGCATTATCACGTAAAAAATGATATCGAATACCAATATGCTTTGTACGTGAATATTAAATGGGATTTTAGATAAGTTAATAGCACTGGTATTATCACACATATAACAACAACTAAGCCATTTTCCCAAGTATTTGGGGTAGGCTACTGAACAAAAGAGAATTATGCCAGATCGGGCACATGGATCAGCTTTCTCCACTCATTCCTATCGAGCAATATGCCTTCACTAAGACCTTTAGCCTCTATATCTTGTCGTATTACCTCTATAAATGTTTTTTCGATCACCCTTGCGCTCTTTTAACTTGCCCTAATTTGATACGCTTGACTCACCGGGCTGACGCATCTGTAAATTTACATCGCACATGACCAAACCATCGTAGGCAGTTTTCTCTCATCTTCTCTTCTATAAAGGCTACGCCTATCTTAGTACGAATATCATCATTTCTCACTTTATCTCTCTTCGTATTACCACACATCTAATGAAGCATACACATCTCTTCTACACTCATCTTCTGAGAATGATATCTCTTTATAGCTTAACATTCTGTGTCAAATAACTAAGCTGGCGTAATAGCATCCGATAAAACTTTTCCTTCAGCCATAACAGAATATTATAATCACATAAAACTCTTGTTGCGCTCCTCCATTTCAACCAATCGGCTTAGATCCTATGGTTGACATCACTATTGATCTCCCCATCCTTTTGGATAATAGAACCCAAGTACTTAAAATGACTGCTCATCGGTATTTTTTGACCATCTAGTGTCACAATACTATAATCTCAGATTCCCTGTTTACTAAATTTACACTCCATATACTCTATTTTGGTTCTACCTAATCTAAAACCTCGAGATTCTAGAGTTTGCCTCCATAACTCCAATTTTGCATTTAACACAGCTCTCGTTTTATCGACTAGGACAATATCATCAGCTAATAGCATACACCACGATATATCATCTTAAATAGCTCTAGTAAGCTCATCCGTCACTATGACAAATAAGAATGGACTCAATGTAGATTCTTGATGCTATCCAATTATGATAGAAATATCAATTGTTATGCCTCTACAAGTTCTGACATTTGTCATTACTCCATCGTACATGTCCCTGATTATGTCAATATATTTGATGGAGACTCCCTTTTTCATCAATGTCCACCATAATATCTCTCTTGGCACCTTATCATAGGCTTTTTAAATTTAATAAAGATCATATGCAAATTTCTCTTCCTCTCTCTAAATCGCTCTATAAGTTGACGAGGCAAATGAATATCCTCTGCCATCGATCGTTGCGGAATGACCAAAACTGGTTCTCTAATATTTTAACATTCTCCCATAACATGTGTTCAATTACCCTTCCCAAAGCTTCATAGTGTGACACATGAGTTTAATTCTACGATAGTTTGTACAACTCTGGATATCACCTTGCTCTTATAGAGGGGTACTAGGGTACTCTTCCTCCACTCATTTGGCATCTTTTTAGCTAGCCAGATCTTATTATAGAGGTTTGTCAGCCATCTCACACCCACCTCTCCTAAGCATCTTCATACCTCAATAGGAATTCCATTCAGGCTAACACCTTTTCTTGACTTCATCCTCTTCAATGCCTCTTTAACTTCAGATTCACAAATTCTGCCCATATAATTGTGATTCATATCTTGGCACTGAATGGTAAGGTCATCCAAATCTTGAGTAGAACTACCATTGAATAATTTATCAAAATACTCTCTCCATCTTTCTTTGATTTCTTTATCTCGAATTAAAACCTTTTGATCCTCATCTTTGACACACCTCACAGTACATTAGTCTCTAGTCTTTCTTTCTCTTATTCGAGCAATTCTATATATATTCTTTTCAATCTCTTTGATGTCCAACTTCTCATCCACTTTTTGTACACTTTTGCTCTTGCATTCTGAACAGCTATCTTAGCCTCCTTCTTGGCTAGTTTATACCTCTCAAAACTCTCTCCATCATAATTTTTCTTCAAATCTCTGTAATAGTTTGTTTGAGCTTAATGGCAGCTTTTACCTCTTCATTCCACCATGATGTATCCTTACATGGTGGAGCATCACCTCGTGGCTCTCCAAGTATATTTTTAATTACTCTTTTAATGCAGCTAGCAATTTTATTCCATGTTGTATTGGGATCATTTTGGGCTTTCCAATCTGCTTCATGTACTACTTGATCTACAAAAACTCCTTAGATACCTTCTTTTAGTGCCACCACTTAATCTTAGGATCTAACTTACGTTTAATCTTTCTAAATCTCCTTCTAATCTGGATATCTGAAATTAAGAGTCACATAATAGGTGAATTTGTGATAGAAATACCATAATCAAGTAAGGTTTGTTTCATCCATAAAATCTGTACACATGCAAACGCTAGCAGCAATATATTCTGCTCCAGTTGTTGATAATGATACAAAATTTGTTTTTTACTGAACCATGATACTAGTCAATGTCCTAAAAAGCGACAAGTACCACTAGTACTTTTCTATCAGATTTAGAGCCAGCAAAATCAGTATCACTATATGATATTAAATAAATGTGCTTGATTTTGAGTAAAATAGACCATAATTGACTGTGTTATTAATATATATAAGAATCTTTTTCACTTCTTTAAGGTGTGATTCCTAAGGGTTGGACTGATATCTAGCACATAAGTAAAAATTGAACATAATACTAGGTCTACTTGAAGTAATATATAATAATAAGCCAATCATACCTTGGTATAGCTTTTGATCAACACTCTTACCATTCTCATCTTTGTCTAAGAATGTAGTAGTACTCATATGAATGCTTTTGCTATCAGAATTTTCCATTCTAAATCTTTTAAGCAGTTCCTTTGCATACTTGCATTAGGACATGAAGATTTCATCATTCTTTTGCTTTATTTGCAAACCAAGAAAGTGTTAAGTTCACATCTCGAATTCATTCTGAATTGTCTTAGAAAATTCTTGACAAAGTTTATCATTAGTAGATTCAAATAAGATATCATCAACATAAACTTGTATAACCAAGATATCTTTATTAAAATGTTTAATAAAAGTGTTTATCTACTTTACCAATCTTAAAATCAGAATTTAAAAGAAAACTTTTAATCTATCATACCAAGCACGAGGTGCTTGTTTTAAACTATATAAAGCTTTTTTAAGTTTAAAAATATAGTTTGAAAATTTTTCATGTTCAAAACCTGGAGGTTGTTTAACATAAACAGTTTTTTTAATAAAACCATTTAAAAAAGCACCTTTAACATCTATTTGATAAAGTTTAAATTCATAAAGCATGCATAAGCAAGTAAAATACGAACGGATTCAAGTCTAACTACTGGTGCATATATTTCATCAAAATCAATACATTCTTCTTGATTATATCCTTGTGCAACTAATCTTACTTTATTCTTTATAACTTGACCTAATTTACCGAGTTTGTTCTTGAAAACTCATCTGATACCAATGACTGGATGATTAGTAGGTCATTGTACAAGATCCCAAACATCATTTCTGATGAATTGATTCAACTCTTCTTTCATTGCAATAGACCAAAAATTATCTGCACATGCTTCTTTAATATTCTTCGGTTCAATAAGAGATATGAAGGTAATACGTGTCATGTAGTTCAACTTAGATCTAGTCTAAATACCTTGAGATATATCTCCAATAACCAAATCATGTGTATGATTCCTTACCTCAACATATGCTTTAGGCAATTCAGTGAGTCTCATCAATATTAGAAACGTTAGTATCATCATGAGATGCAATAATATTATCAATAATAGGAGTATCTATAATATCATCATCATCATGTTTAGAAGTATTAATAACAGGTTTAGGTTAAAGATTCATCAAATTTAACATGCAATGATTCTTCAATAGTATATGTTTTCTTATTAAAGATTCTATATGCTTTACCATGAGTAGTAGAATAACCAACAAAAATACCTTCATTGGATCTATCATCAAATTTGTCTCAAGCATCTCTAGTGTTTAAGATGAAACATTTACATCCAAACACCTTAAAATAAGAAACTTTTGGAATTCTGTTATAAAAAAATTCATAATATGTTTTGTTCAAAATAAGTCGAATAAGCACACAATTCAAAACATAACATGCAATAGCAACAACCTCAACCCAAAAGTATTTTGATAAATTACTGTCCATAAGTATAGTTCTAGCATATTCTTGCAAAGCCCTATTCTTCCTCTCCACAATACCGTTTTGAGGAGATGCTCTAGGAAAAGTAAAGTTATGTGTAATACCATAATTATCACAAAAATTTGTAAAATATTCATTTTCAAATTCTCCTCCATGACTACTTCGAATAGTGACTATGTTTAAAGACTTTTGATTTTGAATTCTTTTACAAAAGCTTGAAAACTCATCAAAAGTATTATTTTTATTCATTAAAAATATTACTTATGTAAAACGAAAATAATCATCAACAATAACAAAAACGTATCTACTTTATTTAAAGAAACACGTATAGGACCAACTAAATCCTAATGAAGCAACTCTAAAGGTCTATGAGTAGAAACCAAATCTTTCAATTTAAAAGATGATTTAACTTGTTTTCCTAATTGACAAGAATCACAAAAATAATCTTTTTTAAAAATATTTTTAGAAGACCTTTAACTAAATCAAATTTAGAAATCTTAGAAATAGTATTCATATTTAAATGATCAAATCTTTTATGTCAGCGAAAATAGTCATTATTAGAAGCATTTAAATATAAATTATCATTTATTGATAAGCAAGTCATTGGTAACTCATAAATGTTAATATTATGTGAACATTTAAATAGTATATTTTATGTTAGTATCATATATAAGACATGCATCTTTTTCAAAAACTATTTTACAACCCTTATCAATAATTGAGCAATACTTAACATGTTATGTTTTAGACCTCTTATCAAAAGAATATTTTGAATAAGGGGTTTTGAAATATTACCAACCATACCAATACTAATAACCTTTTCTTTGTTATTGTCTCCAAATGTTATTGTTCCTCCTTTTATGATTTGAACGAAAGACAGTAGTTGTATATGACCAGTCATGTGTTTGAAATAACTACTATCAAGTATCCATTTTTCTTTATAAGATACCTATAAGATAAAATATTCTGTATGCTACCCATCATGATAGGGTCTGAAAAAGATTAGTCTTTAGAAATTCAAAAATAATTTGAATTTGGTTTCCACTTATTAGTATAAACATAATAACAAGAATTTCAAACTTGCTGTATATATGATGTAATATAGGCTTGTTTATCCAATGTATTTAAATTTTTAGGAATCCATATATATTTATACCTAGGTCTTTTTGAAATGGTATTATTGTTTTTCTTAACAAAAGAATTATATATACCATAATTATTCTTTTTGTATACATGTGTAGTTTTCAAATTTATCTTTTGAAAATCCAAGACCAACATATGTAGGTTTTTCAAATTTATCTCTTGAAAATTCAAGACCAAAACGATTATTTGAAATCTTTTGGTAAGACAATAAATCATTTAGATTTTCTTATCCCTTATCAAATTTTGTTACATTTTCAAAATTTCTTCATATTTATTTTTGAAACTTGATATTTCTTTATCTAAAATTGAAATTCTAGAATTTAAAGAAACAATTTTCTTTTTAAGTAAAATATTTTCTTTTTAAAAATTCTCATTATCCTTTTTAAAAGATGAAATAAAATTTTCAAAGTTAGATTTCTGAGAATTTAAGGAAGATATTTGTGAAATATGAAGTAAATTTTCTTTGTTAAGTCTTTCATTTTCTTTTATTAAAACTTTATTTTTAACTTTTTTATTTTTGAAACCATTAAAAACATCTAATAATTCAGAATACTTTTGTACATCATCTTCTTGAGCCATGAAACAAACATCGGCAGTTTCGGTGGCTTCTTCTTTATCAGAGGAAGATGAATCACTATCATCCCAAGTGGCCTGAAAAGTTTTCTTCTTTTTGTTGAATTTATTGAAGTTCTTGAAGTTTCCTTTGGGTTTCATCAATGGACAATCCTTCTTTATATGACCTGGTTTATTACACTTAAAATAAAGATGATTACCATTTGTATCTTTATTCATCTTAAACTTACCTTATTTTAGAAATTTTCTGAACTTTCTTAAGATTGTCGCCATTTCCTCTTCATCATCATTTGAATTGTCCAAATCTAAGGATGTATGGAAAGCAAGTACTTTCTTCTTGGATTATTGTTCATCTTTCTTCCTTTCTTCAAGTTGGACTTCATATGTCATCAAATTATCAGTAAGGTTTTCTAATGACATTGTTGAGAGATCATTTATTTTTCTATGACAGTAGTCTTCTTCTCTCAATCTGATGTGAGTGCATGGAGAATTTTTCTAACTTTTTCAACTTGAGTATATTCCTTTCTAAGTGCTACTAAAGAATTTGTAAGATCAGTGAATTTTGTAACCATTTCTGCAATGGTTTCATTCTCTTTCATTTTGAAGAGTTCAAACCTGTGAACAAGAACAAAAATTTTAGATTTCTTTACTTTATTGGTACCTTCATGTGTTACCTATAAAATCTGTCATATTTGATTTGCAGATCTGGCCGTTGATACACGATTGAATTCTTCTTTGTTCAAGACACAGAAAAGCACGTTCATTGCTTTCGCATCAAAATTAACAGACTTCTTTTGCTCTTCACTCCAAGCATCATAATTGGTAGTAGACTTGGTGTATAGTGCTTCTACGATGTTTCAAAGTTCATAGTTGAGTGATTGTAAGTAGATTTTCATTCTACACATCCAATAGTTAGTTTGATCCATCAATAATGGTGGTCGTTGTGTAGAATGCCCTTCCTTGAATTGTGATGAAGGAAATTTCGTTGCCATCCTTGAACACTGCTCTGATATTAAGTGTAGGATCTATAAACAAGTCAACAAAAATACTAGATAGAGGTTGAATAATATTTATAAAATTTTAATCATAAAATATTAACTTGCAGGAAAATAAAAGCACAGAATAAAACTCAGAAAAATGCAAATGCAAATACGAGAGATTTTATCTTGGTTCGGTCCTTGTGACCTACGTCCAGTCCCCAAGCAACCCGCTTGAAATTTTTCTTATCCTGATTTTGAAAGACCTAAAAATCAACTTCAGTCCACTACTTGACAAAACACCCTTCGTCAAATCTGTACACCTCTTCTTTACACCAAGAAGATACCTTCTTTGATTGAATAAAATATATCTTATAAGCCTTGAATCTTGTATGTGAATGAATGAACAAGGTTTCTTATAGGAGGACTCTCTGAAGTCTTCATAAAGGATTGGAATGGTGTGAAGAATAGAAGTGGGAAACCGTTTTCTGTAAAATAGAACTTTAGCAGAGTTTTTGAACAGAAAACTTGTGAATTGAATTAGTGATTGAACCCAGAGATAACATCCCTTTTTATAAGTGAGAACAAGGGTCAGTTTGGGTAATTATCCAATTCAAATTTGAATATTAAAATGTTGAAAAAAAAACCAGAATATAAAAACAGCCAATAGTTAGAAACTAACTATTAGTTGACTAGGATATGCAATTAGTCGACTAGTTAATGTGTTTTTGCCTAGGTTAGTCGACTAGAATTGGTTCAAGTCGACTATAACTGACTAACACAGACAGCTAAGTCTCTGAAAACTTAACTTAGTCGACTATAACTGATGATTAGTCGACTAACATTGTGAACATTTAAAAACCAGAGAACAGACAACTCTCTGTAAATAGATTTAGTCGACTATAGAAAGGAGCTAGTCGATCATAAGACATTAGTCAACTATAGAAGGGGATAAGTCAACTATAGAACTGTTTTATGTGTGTGATCAAAACTTTTAACAATCTTCTAAATTAATAAAAAATATAGAAAAATTGTAAACATCCTTCAATAATCTTGTGCTCCATAAACTCAATGATAGAGTTATATCTCTTCAATTGTGAGCACCAATAAACCTGCATCACAAATGTGAGGATGTATATGTATATATAGAGAAGATATGTTGTGAGTTTGTTATCATAAAATCTAAGTTCCAACAATACCTATGAATCGAAAAGGTGACGATCTCAAGATAATATCTCGTAAAGTGTTGGCACTACGATATCTCAAATCTCTAAACTGGGCATGTAAACCCAGGATCGTCAGAATGCGACCTAGTGAGTGATAAAATAAAGGAAACAGTAAAATAAAATAATAGTACAATCACGTTAATATATAATACATGTTTAACTATCAGAGATACGATATAATGATATTAACAATCAATAATATAAAAGGGTTATTTTAGTACTATAACGTTACCAATGCCTAACATGTTATAATGGGGTTACCTTTACGATATTATACAAAACATGATTAAAACAATAATTATATTACTCGAAAAGTGTTATATATATGTAATATGAGTTAAGATATATAATTTAATTATACATTAATGAATGATGTTAGTCTATATTATAAACATGTATCAAATCTTACTTTGTTATATTTATTATTTATACTAATAGTACAATAACATGACAGTATAGTGATAACAATATGAACATCTAGACATGAATAAGCAGAAGTAATCTCAGTATAGTATGAATGTGTCTACAGAGAATACATGGAACAGAGAGTACATGAGATGCAGTGTATTCGTGTATATGAATAGTGTGTTTGTGGAGAATATAGGAAATACAAGGTATACATGTGACATGATGGTAAGTAAGATAGCAAAAAGTGTAACAAGTGTATATGGACAATAATATGCATGTATCAAGAATATCATGTGGTTTATACAATAATGACAACTAATATTGTCTAGTATTTTAATCAATTTTTAGTGTAAGTCCCATACCACCGGCAATTTATACTGGAGCACGTACTCCGGACGAACCCATCCGAACATGATATACAGGTACCATTGTCCGAACAATAGAATGACCAAATAATAAGCATTCCCGACGTTATTATTATTTATACTATTTTATTATGTTAATTGAAAACTCAATGGTCGAGGAGCTCTATTCAGATGGGGGTATCCCGTGCATACCCGGGATCACGGCTTTATACAATCCCCTAGCTGCTGAGATCATGGCTACCTGCTAGGATAGAAGTAAGAAACAAGAAGCTCAATGAGCTATATACAATATAAGCGATAGCCAGCACTATCACGTCCTCTGCATTGGGATGAATATGGATCTAAGAACATCCACCTGACAAGACCTAGTCAACCGTCAAGTCTTCCCCAACCCCATATTACTTTTATAATAGTGAATCAGTAATAATAATAGTGCATGTAACATGTAACGGGATAACAGGATATTTACAGGCATGTAACATGTAACAAGATAACAGGACATGAGCAATCCTTATATTACTGAACAGGATAATAAAAAATAAGAGATGTGGGACTCTAGAGGTCGCCCTCGTGGATACTAGATCCACGTGACACTTAATTTCACACATCAAATATCAATAGACAATATGCCTAGGTAATAAGAGTTTCATATCAATACAGTGATACATGCAATAATCATGCACTATATTTAGGAAGTATGTATGTAACAGTAATACAAGAATATTCTAGTGATAATAATCAATGTAACAGTGATACTTAAATAATCAAAGCATGCATACGTGTGTATCCATGTAACATGAGTGCTATCTTAATATTAGTGATATAGGAAATGGTCATGTCATATATTTAGATATAACAGAGTAATAGTGATGCAAGAATATGAAATAACAGAGACTGGTGTAACAAAGTATTTGTATAATGATTTTATAAGTACATGAAATAATAGTGTTTGGTGTAGTAGAGTGTTCGTGTAACAATGAATTAGGTACATGAAATAACATTGTCCGGTGTAATAGTATATTCGTGTCACTGTGATACAAGTACATGAAATAATAGTAGTTCAGTGTAGTAGAATATCCATGTAGTAATAACAGTATCAAGGTGTTATAGTTAACATGGACATGTGTCAACGTATTACTATTTTGTTATAATGATTTCAATATTATTAACATAACTGATATCACAGAGTAATTAAAAATAATTATCTATGTTATCATATTTGAATTATCATTTTATCTATAAATCTAGATTTCCTTTATCACCATCTATTATTTATTCAATATAAATATACAGATAATTCTCCTATGTTTATATTAAATCAAGGAACAAAATGAATTATTAATTTATTGAATGCATTTAAAGAGCATTCATGCATATTCTAATTATAGCGATTTATCAATTATTACAATTTGATAAATAATATTTACAATGATTTACCAATAATCATGTTTTATTAATTAAAGCAATCAATTAGTTACATTCAACAAGATAAAATATAATTGATAAAAAAACACCCATATAGGTATCACAGGGATGTATTTCATCTTTCTACGATCGCAACCACTTGAGAATCGCCCAAATCGGACTCCAGATGGTCAAGTATCACCCTAACACTAACAAATCATGTAAATGGGTTAAATATGTAATTAATAAGGTTTAAAAAGTAATAAATCTTGTTTAGCTGGGGGGCTTATTTAATTTTACCTTTATTAAGTTGGATGCGGGTTTGGGTTTATTAAGTTGGATGCGGGTTTGGGTTGCTAATGGGTTTGGTTTAGATCCAATAACCTGACCCAATAATTCAAGTGATGGGTTAAAGGGTTTTGGGTTAATGGGTTTATATCCATTATTGGGGGGGAGAGAGGAGAGAGAGAAAGAGAACATGAGAGAAGCAGTGCGGGGTAGAGGTCAGGGGACTGCGCTGCCAGCAGGGCGATGCGGTGCGCGGCTGCCCGGCGCCAGGCCGGCGGCGACATCTGGTGGTGGCGGGGTGCAAGAGGAGAGAAAGAGAGGGGAGAAAAAGAAAAAGATGAAGAAGAAAAAGCAGGCAGGCGCTGGATGGTGACGCGGCCTGCCAGCAGTTACCCGCGACGACCGTGCTAGGCTGGTGGTGGTATTCCAGGGCTGCCGGCAGTGGGTGAGAGAGAGACGAGAGAGAAAAAGAGAAAGTGAGAAGAGAGGAAGAAGAGGAGAGGAAGAAGAGAAGAGAAAGAAGTAGAGTGGAAAGAGGGAAGCATGGGATGTTGGTGGCCAGAGCTTGGCAGCATGGCGGCGGCACTGGCTGTGGCGATGGCAATCAACGGTGAGCAAAGTAAGGGGGAGAGAGGTTGGTGAGGGAAAGAGTGTTGAGAGAAATGTAGAGAGAGTATAAGTGAGGGAGAGGAGTAAAGAAAGGTGAGAAAAAGATAGATAAATAGAGAGGGAGAAATGGTGGAAGAGTCGGTGGATGGGTGAGGCAGTGCTGCTGGCTTAATGGGGGAAGAAAGAAGAGTGGAGAAAAAAGAAACGAAAGAAAAGTATTTATTTAATATTATTTAATCAGGTAAAATTTGACTAGTTTCGAACGGGTCCCAAAATTTTGTAAAATAATATTACACTAAGAAGTAATATAAAATTAAATTCAAGAAATTTAGTTTGTTTTGCAAATTAAAAAAAAAAATCTAGGAATCGATCTGTGATACTGATCGACACAGGATTGGACAGATTTTGGACTAATTCAGAAAAATTCCCAAAAATTTGTTAAAGTATAAAATATGATTTTGAAGAACAATATGGAAGCAAATTCCAGAAAATTAACTCTATTTGTGAATTAAAAATCCTAGAGCCTATTATCGATTTCGGTCGACACCGAATTCGGAGGTTTTCCAAAATAATTCAGAAAAATTTCAAAAATTCTAAAAAATTTAAAATAATGAAAAATGATTTTTGTAACTGAAATCAGTTTAATCTAACAACTAGAAAAGGTCAAATCAAATTTGTACACGTATCTAGTACTGATACGGTGACACCTATATCTAAAATCGGGGTTACACTTCTCCCCACCTTACAAAAAAAATTATGTCCTCGAAATTTTAATTCAAGTAGGAGAACAATATTACACTGGACTAGGATGTTATGAGCCTACGACGCTTCTGCTGCTCTACTCTAATATTTATATCAAACTCTGAACTGGTAACTAGTCAGATATCAAAATTATAGGAAAGGAATCAAGATGATGAAGGAGAAGTGGTTAGAAATCAGAATATTCAGAATGATAATGAAAATTAGGGAACAATAGGAGTCAAGGAATGAATTTTCAGGGCAGAATTCTTGTACTTGTAGCTGCAATTCCCAAATCCAGGCTCAGATTAGTTCAAATCTGATAACTGGATGTACTGTTGGTAAAAGCCCGAGTACTCATCTAGGTGGTTACCCATGGTTGGTGTTAACCCAGGCTCTGATATCAATCATAACGTCCGATTCCATGGATACGGGAATATTACAGTGACGTACATAGCAGGGCGAAAATACCCTCACATACTTACGCTAAGCCTCAGTACAAAGATTAAATACAAGACACACAATTATTCCAACATTAAATAAGTACAATAGTACCTGCAAAAGGGTCAGTGATCATAATAGATATGGAAATAAGGATAAAAAAGGAAATACAAACAAATAATAAATATACCTATGAATTGAAAAGGTGGCGATCTCAAGATAATATCTAGCGAAGTATCAGGTATTACGATATTCGGATCTCTAACCTAGGCATGCAACCCAGGGTCGTCAGAAAGCGACCTAGTGAGTGGTAAAATAAAAGAAACAATAATATATACTATAATAGTAGTACAATCACGATATTATATAATACATGTTTAACTTTCAGAGATACAATATAATGATATTAACAATCAGTAATATATAAGGGTTATTTTAGCACATAACATTACCAGTGCCTAACATGTTACAATGGGGTACCTTTATGATATTATACAAACATGATTAAAACAATCATTATATTTACTCGAGAATTGTTATACGTATGTAATATGAGTTAAGATATATAATTTAATTATATATTAATGATGTCAGTTTATGTTATAACATGTATCAAGTCTTAATTCTGTTATATTTATTATTTATACTAATAGTACAATAACATGACAGTATAGTGATGACACATATAACATCTACACATGAAATAAGTAGAAGTCTTAGTATAGTATGAATGTTTTTATAAAGAATACATGGAACAGAGAGTACATGAGATGTAGTGTATTCGTGTACATGAATAGTGTGTTTGTGGAGAATACAGAAAAGACAAGGTATACATGTGACATAATGGTAAGTAAGATAGTAGAAAGTATAACAAGTATATATGAACAATAATATACTTGTATCGAGCATGTCATGTAGTTTATACAATAATAACAATAAGTATCGCCTAGTATTTTAATCAATCTCTTCTAGTGTCCCATACCACTGTCAGTTCAACCGGAGCCCGTATTCCAGCCGAACCCATCTGAACATGGCATACATGTACCATTGTTCAAACAAGAGAATGACCAAATAACAAGCGTTATCGATGTTACTATTATTTATACTATTTTATTGTGTTAATTGAAACTCAATATTTGAGGAGCTCTAATCAGGTGGGTGTATCTCGTGTATATCCAGATCACAGCCTTAAACAAACCCCTGGTTGCTAAGACCAGGGCTACCCGCTATGGCAGGAGCAAGAAACAAGAAGCTCAATGAGCTATATACAATACAAGCGATGACCAACACTACCACGTCCCCTGTAATGGGATGAATATTGATCCAAGACATCCACCCGATAAGACCTAGTCAACCACCAAGTCTCCCCCAACCCCATGTTACTTTTATTATACAGTGAATCAGTAACAATAATAGTGCATGTAACATGTAACGGGATAACAGGACATGTACATGCATGTAATATGTAAGGAGATAATAGGACATGAGCAATCAATATATTACTGAATAGGATAACAGGAAACAAGAGATGTGGGACTCTAGAAGTGACCTCTGTGTTCACATGGCACTTAGTTCCACACATCGAATATCAATAGACAATATGCCTAGATAACAAGAGTTTCATATCAATACAATGAGACAAGAAATGATCATATACTATATTTAGGAAGTATGCTTGTAACAGTAATACAAGAATATTGTAGTGACAATATTCCATGTAATAGGAACACATGAACAATCAAAGCATGCATACGTGTGAATCTATGTATCATGAATGCTATATCAATATTAGTGATACAGGAAACGGTTATGTCATATACTTAGGTGTGACTGAGTACTAATCATACAAGAATATAAAATAATAGAGTCTAGTGTAACAAAGTATTTGTATAATGATTATACAAATACATGAAATAACAGTGTTTGTTATACTAGAGATGTGTAATAATGAATCAGGTTTATGAAATAACATTGTCCAATGTAATAGTAAATTCGTGTCACTGTGATATAAGTACATGAAATAATAGTGGTCCAGTGTAATAGAATATATTTGTAGCGGTAACAGTGTCAAGGTGATATAGTTAACATGAACATGTGTCAACGTACTACTATTTTGTAATAATGATTTCAATATTATTAACATGATTGATATCACAAAGTAATTAAATACAATTATATATGTTATTATATTTAAATTATCAATTTATTTATAAATCTGAATTTTCTTTATACCATCTTTTAATTATTCAATATAAATATATAGATAATTTGCCTATGTTTACAGTAAATCAAGAAACTAAATGAATTATTACTTTATTGAATACGCTTAAAGAGCAATCATGCACATTCTAATTATAGTGATTTATCAATAATTACAATTTAATAAATAATTTTTACAGTGATTTATCAATAATTATGTTTTATTAATTAAAGCAATCAATTAGTTACATTCAATAAGATAAAATATAATTTATAAAAGAAAATACTTACATAGGTATTACAAGGATGTAGTTCGTCTTCCTACGATCACAACAGCTCAAGAATCGTCCAAATCGAACTCCGGATGGTCAAGATATCGCCCTAATACTAAAAATCATATAGATGGGTTAAATATGTAATTAATACGGTTTAAAAAGTAATAAATCTTGTTTAGCAGGGTGTTTTATGTAATTTTACCTTTATTAAGTGGATGCGGATTTGGGTTGCTAATGGGGGTTTAGATCGAATAACCCAACCCAACAATTTAAGTGATGGGTTAAAGGGTTTTGGGTTAATGGGTGAGGGTTTTTTGGGTTAATGGGTTTATATCTATTATTGGGAGCGAGCGAGAGAGAGAGAGAGAAAGAAAGAGAATGAGAGAGAAGCAGTGGGGAGGGCCGAGGCCAGGGAGCTGCGCAAACAGCAGGGCAACGCGACACGTAGCTGCCTGGGCGCAAGGCCGGCTGAGGTGTCCCGTGGTGGCGGGGTGCAAGAGAAGTGAAAGAGAGAAGAGAAAAGAAGACGATGACGACGATGAAGAAGAAGAAGCAAGCAGGGACACTGGGTGGCGCGGTGATTGCATCTCATTTAGCATTATTATCATCACATTTGCATATTTATCCTCGATTATTCTTTATTTAACTTTACTATTTAATCTTATTTTTTATTATGGTGTATAGTTACTTAGATGGAAAGATAAAGATACAAGAAACTTCTATTTTATCTCTAATCCTATCGAAATTTGGGTTTCAATTTAAATCAATTTGAAATCAAAAGGCGGAAAGGATAAATCATCATATTCACAATTCAAATTCAAAATTAGAAGATATATTTCTAGAAAATGGATGGGATAAAGCTAATCCTAACTAGAGATAAGAAGGATAATTCGAATTAAATGGAGTTTAAAATCAATTCAGACTCGGATTCAGACTGAACACCTCTTAGTATTCAGATCATAACTTTCGCTATAGATATTCAAATCCGATGATTCAAAATGCTACAGAAAAAGGACTTAAAAAAAATACAAGACTTATGTTGATCACTATGTTCAATTCAGCCGTATGATGTATCATATTCAACACCTAACACGCTGACTTGTTGTAAATCAGTTAGAATTGAATTTCCATATTTAATTGAGATTGAATTAAAACTCCTAATTTGTATGTATTGTGATTGGCTTTGAGACATATTTAAAGAGCTAAAATCTCTCATAATCAAGAATCTCCACATCAGAGATCATAACTTAGGATTTTTCTTTAGTTTCTCTTCCAAATTTTTTCGTAATTTTTAGGATTTAGTTATAGTTCAAGCTTTATAAAGAAGGAGGAGGCTCTTGTAATTGAAGGTGACAACAGCAATAATAAGATTTTTCTTTCTAATTTATCTTTATTTATTTGCTTTCTTTACTTGCTTTCTCTTTTACCATGTTTTCTTTAGTTAGCTAATGTTCTTCATGACTTTCCAATATCTTCACCGCTATTTCTAATTCTAGGTCAGAATAAACCGATTGGATCATATACATGCTTAACCCTAAGATTAGTTAAAGTTCTTGAAGGCACATGATGATGACTAGTTAAATCGATATATGTTAATACTTTTCAATGATTTTTCTTATTCTATACTTAGATAGCTTTGATAGTTTAATGTTGAATCTTGGTTATTCTTCTTATTCTTGCTTAGAAGGCTTTGATAGTTTAATGTTAGGTCTTGATTAGTGATTATTTCAAATAGAATTTCTCCATCTTATGTATCTTACTTGAATTGAATGCAACTCCAAGTTTAAGTTTTATAATCTAAAGTGAAGTTTAACTAGCATAGGTTAGTAAGTTAGTGATGGAAGATGATTAGTAAGCGTTGCTATTTAATATTTTAAAAACCCTAGTTTTTAATCCAACTCTATCTTTAATTTTTTCTACTTCTAACACTTGACATAGATTTCCTTTCTTAGAAGAATACTCAACTAATTTAGTGTTTTAAGAGATACTGAAAAGTTTCTATCGCATTCGTTCTGTGGATTCGACCCGCTTAGCCCTTGTTACCGCGGATAAATTGCAAAAGGTAGAGGACTTAACTGACATTCAGATAACATCCTTCTAACCTTAACTTATCTCTGTTTTTCGACAATCAAATTTTGGCACCATTGCTTGGGAGGGAAGAATATTTCTTTTATTTACTAATTGGTTAGCTTTTCTTCTCTGTTTTCGTGTATAAGAGAAAATCATAGAAAATTGAATATTCCAGAACATTAATAGAGGCTTGGTGATTTTGTCCTAGAAGGCAGAGCACTTAACTCCACCACAAAGCCACGCAAACGCGACAAAAGTCGCGTTTTCGCAGCAAAGTAGAGGAGTTGGTCACCTTGCTTCTTTGCAGGGTGATTAAATTACATTTCTATAGTTTCTGCAGTTATTATTTTTCCCTGTTAGCCTGTTCTACATACTAATTCTAATCCAATAGTAATCAGTACTTGTAATTATTTAAAACACGGTTAGACGTTGCATCCTAGGGCATCTGTTTAATTTCATTTATTTTAAATTACTGTTGAAGAGTGCTGGAGATAAGGTACGTTTGCATTACATCTAGATTAGAAAACACTTTTAGGTGATTTACAATTTCTTGGAGTGATTACATATCTATTTACTTGCACACGTCGCCCTAAAATGACTTAAGGTTAAAACCTATAAGCAAGATAAGGTGGGGAAGTCATTACCCTCTCTTAGCCTACAAACTATCTCCTCACTCACTAACTCAATCTTATTAAAATCTGAGTAGAGTTGGCCTTAGAGACATCCCAGATTCACTAAGAGGTTGACCTGAGGAAGTTGTTAGAATTTAACTCTTGTCAAGTCGGTGACTAGACAGGGGATTAAGAGGCGAAATCTCGAAGAACATTGGTTTAGCATAATTAGGCACGTCGCTCTTGCGCGGATACCTTCCACTGATCTTGCCACTTATCTGGCTAATTAACTTGTGGTTAGATTCTGCAATATACCTCCCGTGGACAGTTTAACCAGTTAGGAGTTGTCTAGGTCTAAGGTCTACCTAACTTAAACTAGATTTTTTTTTCTTTTTTCTCTTTATTTATTTGTTTGTTTTGACATTTCTTGAGTGAAATGGATTATAACTACAATTTTTCAACTTTAATAGTAATTCATATTTCACCCCGACCTCTTCTAGCTCAAATTTCACCAACCATGCATGGCAAGGTAGTTTGCAATATCGGCATACCAGGGCTCTTTACACATCGTGAAGATGTGTTCGTCAGGAAAGTCTTCATTGTTTGGTATGTCTCAGTTTGTGCATTAGGAATCCTCGAAAGGTGATCTGCCACCACATTCTCAACGCCCTTTTTATCTTTGATCTCTAAGTCAAACTCTTACAAAAGAAGTATCCATCGAATAAGCCTAGCTTTTTGTAACACCCCATCCTCAGTATACGTACACAGTTATATGTCCTGATTTTTGGAGTGATTTTTTTATTTTATTTTATTTTATTTTTGTTATTTAAAATCTTACTCATATAGCAGTACTGCATGGTTTGACCTTTTTGGTATTCAAATTTGACCGATTTCAGTTTCAAATATTATTTTTAATATTCTAGATTTTTCATGATTTTCTGGAATTTTTCGGAATTAAATTGTAAATCTTCAAACCGGTGTCGACCAGTGTCGCTGACCAACTTTCGGATTTTTAATTCACAAATGGAGTTAAAATTCTAAAAACGGCTTTCACATTATTTCTTAAAATCATATTTTCTCTCTAAATGAATTTTTGGAGATTTTTCAGATTTTATCAAAATCCGGCCGACTCGGTGTAGACCGGTGTCAACGGTTGACTTCAGGATTTTTATCTTGAAAATAAAATTGAATTTTTGAAAATCGATTTCACCAAAAATCTTAGAATAATATTAATATTTTTGGAAATTTTTAGGAAACTTTTCGAGATACTTCATTTTTGGGCTTTTCCTGAGTTACCGGTGTTTTCCCAGATACCGGAATTCTATCCGGATATTTTACCTTTTCTCTCTCCTTACCTGACGCGAGACCCACCAAATCTGGGTTCAACAATTAATGCGGAGACTCTTTCCATTCCGCATTTAATGCTTTGTTCTTCAAAGAAATCAACTCAGATCAAATCACCCATGCCTTTTTGTCTTTCCTGTAAACGCAACTTTCATTTTCCCTGGACGCAAGTTTTTCACTGCGTCTGGGCAAATTGCCAGACGCAGAATTTTTTGATACGAGACGCAGCCATTTGTTGTATGAAACGCATCTTCCATAAAGTTGAATGGCAACTTGTAAATATTTCAACTTCTTTATATATATATATATATATATATATATATATATATAATATATATATATATATATATATATATATATATATATACACTCCTACACTCTCTCTCTTTCATTATTTCTTTCCTTCTTCCTTTTCCTGCCAACAGCCACCAACGAAACCAGCAGCCCAAGCTCCTTGGCCGGCCATCACAACCCATCTTCTCCATTTTTTCTCCACCACCATTTCCTCCACCATTCTCCCCTCCATCTACTCCTCCATTCCAACTACAACAACAACCATAACACCATCTTCTTCCTCCATTTCCAACCAAAATAACCCATTACTTCCAAAACTTCACCACCATCTCCACCACCACCTACACCACCTTAACCACCACCAACCATACCATCTTTTTCTCCTAGTCATTCTCTTTCCAACGAGCTATAGGTTCGTCCTCCGAAACATCGTTTGCAAAACTCCATTTCTCCCATTTGAACTACACTTACACCATCAACAACCTCTCTTTTGGGGCCTTGGCCACCCATCTCCGGCCAACTCCGGTCGCCGCCGGCGAACACCGGCCAAGCCACGGTCGGCATACCTCTCCCTTCTCTTCTTTCATTCTTTCTTTCCTTTGCATTTCTTTCTTTCCTTCCTTCTTTCTTTTCCTTCCATTTTCTTTTCTTTTCTTTTCTTTTCTAAACCTGCGTCTCCCCCTCTCTCTTTCTTGCGTCTCTCACTTTCCCCTGTCACTTTCTCTTGTTAATCACTAGACGCGGAGTTCACCCCGCGTCCAAGTAATTTCTTAAACGCGATCTTCGCGTTCTTGTTATTTGTTTAACGCGATTCTCGCGTTCTTATGTTAACGCGACGTGGAGCACATACTCGCGTCTGCGTTCTTCCTGTATTGTAAAACGCAGGTCTCAGACCCCGCGTTTGTGACGTCAACGCGGCGCAATCCCCGCGTCTGCGACCCCTGCGTCTTCATTCTCACTTTTTCTAATTCATCCTTCTCCTCCTCTCTTTTTATATATAATATTGGTTATTGAACGCGTTGGTTACTTAGACTCCGGAGCTTGGGATTTCTCGGTGTTTTCTTGAAGTTTTAGGCGAGTGATCTCGCTTTCCTTCGGATTTTCCTGCTTCGTCATGTTGACCAATATTATATTATTTTCTTGGCACACTTGCATGTATCAGGCTATCACTTGTCCCTTGGCTAATATCACATCTCAGGCATATGTCTCATGGCACCTGTTATGCTACTACTTGATACTCGCCTCGTTATGGCATATTGATACTTAGCTTGCGATTATCATATTTACGGGAATCCTGTGACTTGAAATTATAATACTCTTGTACTCTTGAACTCCTGATCTTGTCATGCGCTTGCTTTCCCGTAAATTGATAATTACATAATAAATCATAAAAAGAAACCACTTGAATCGGGTCGGGGGAAACTTGCGGCTATCAATATATGTTCGTGTTTACAGTGGTTTTAGGTATGTTGTGCAACTACATTTCCGGTTTGACCTGAGGGCCTCCAGGCGACCGAGGGGAGCGCTGGCTCCCTCCTTCTTGGTACCATCTTGATAAGGGCATTCTATAAGACCCTCCTGTACGCCTTGCGGCAGGTTCCGTCCTCCAGCAACGGAACAATCCTGGGCCGTGGTCTCGGGTATGCACGGGACCCACTGTAAACATTGTTCGTTGATACCCCCGTTGGTTTCCAATAACAGCCTCGATTTACTCATATGTGGATGTATGTGTGCTGGGACGCTATTACACATACTTAGACATATGGGTAGAATGAGTAATAAGTAAATATTAAAAATGGCAGCAATAGATTTATTCAGCCCTTATCACTTTCATTTTATGACTCTATTTCTTGCTTACTGTACATGTACTCTCGACACAGTTCTTGATGCTTAATATTGTTTTGACCATATCAACACACATATACCTATCTCTACACGACACTTAGCATTCACCTGTCTATTTGTTAGGGAGTTTCTGACTCCCCTGGACTTGCATGTTCAGGTTCTGAAGTTTGGACTGAAGCGGAGCCCTCCACTGAAGATCAAACTTATTTCTCGGAGCAGGCTGACTTGTCCTATCTCCTTCTGTTCCTGCTAGCTCGGGGATCTTCTTCTCAGCCCGTGAGCACCTTTTTGCTGTACAAATGTAATTCTTACTTTTGTACCTGGCTGTGATATAATGTACATGTACCAATATATCACGCTCTGTGATAACTTTGTAATCCTTATGTTGGAATGTATATTGCCACGTGCTTCCGTACTCTGATTCTTGTTTGTACTGATGCTTAGCATATATACGTGAGGGTATCTCTGACCTGCGTATATACGTCGCAGTAGCGTCCCCGTACCCGTCGGATCGGGGCGTTACAGGTTGGTATCAGAGCCCAGGCTCTCACACCTACAGTATAACTAAATTGCAAATTAATGGGATCTTAATTTGCAGTTGGAATACATGAGTTTCGGTTATACATCTCAACTACTATATACAAAGTTATCCATTCCTTCTTGATATTCCTTCCCTTGATTCCTAAAGTCCATCTATCTTTTGCTTTCACTCCTCTTTCCAGACATCTTTTACCAACATAGATATGGATAGAAGGGCAGGACGTAACAACTTCGGGCAGCCACAGGACGGACCCGCAGGGGGAAATGCAGATATTCTTAGGGTTATCCAAAATATGATGGAGAACCAACAAAGGCAGACCGAACTCCTTCGGCAAGGCTTAATAATAGCTCCTCAAGAACGAAGGCCGGGCAACGTGTCAGACTTCAGGCGGTTGCAGCCGGCAATATTTACAGGGGGAGAGAGACCGCTAGATGCCGAGCAATGGCTAATCGACACCACAGATCTCTTGAAGGCAGCAAGGGTTCCAGAGGAAGATCAGGTGGAGGTCGCCAAGATCCAACTAAATGATGTGGCTAGAAACTGGTGGCTAGCTGAAGAAGCGAGACTGGATAAACCCATCACTTGGGACCAGTTCTCTAAGAGCTTCTATGATAGATTCTTCCCTACCACAGCTCAGAAGGAGATGGAAGAACAATTCATCCGACTTCAACAATGGAATCGATCTGTTGATGAATATGCTGCTGAGTTCTTAAGGCTGAGTCGTTTTGCTCCATATATGGTAACTGACGAAGAGAAACGGGCGAGCAGATTTCAGCAGGGCTTACAAATGGATATTCAAGTCCTTTTGATTCCCAACAGCTGAAAACATATTCCCAGGTCCTCACTATAGCTCGAGAAGTGGAGCGAGGATTGGAGAAAAAGAATCTTGATCAGATGAGAAAACAGGCCATGAAGAGGCCATTTCAACAACTGGGCAGAGGAGGTCCAGTCAGAGCTGTAAAGGCCCCAATGGTTAGAAGACCATTTCGATCAGCCCCTCTTCAGTCAACTCAAATAATTCCTGTTTGTAATTATTGCCAGAGGCCAGGTCACTTGCAAAAGGATTGTCACAGGGCAAATGGATTATGCCTAGCATGTGGATCTGGTGATCACACAATAGAAGGCTGTCCCCATAAGAGAAGTGGGATGATGAACCGAACCCTACCGGCACTTCCTGCACCTATTGGACAGAGGAACCCAGGGCCGATGGTCGGAAGGGCCCCTCTCCCTCCACAACAACGGGTTTTTCGCCTAGCTCCAAGGGGTGGAAGAACAACTGCAGGTCGTGGAAGAGGACGGGTCTACAACTTGACCGCGGAAGAGGCCCAAACTTCTGGAGAGGTGGTAACAGGTAAGATTATGGTGCACTCTAAACCTGTTTTAGCCCTCTTTGATTCTGGCGCTTCTCATTGTTACATATCAGATAGTTTCACTGCTTTGTACTTTATACCAGTTGAATATTTAGACCACCAGTGGGAGATTAGTACCGGAAATGGGGTAGTCATCTCCAATAGAATTTGTATAGATTGTCCGGTGGAACTATGTAACAAGACATTAGCAGTGGATATGCTCGTACTAGATACTAAAGGGTACGACGTAATCCTAGGCATGACTTGGCTCAGCAAATACCATGCGGTCATTGATTGTCGAAACAAGAGAGTCATTTTCAGAATACCGCTTCAGCCTGAGTTCCAATTTGAAGGAGAACATAAACCTGCCAAGGGTAAAACACAGATGACTGCTGCTGAGATCCAGAAAAAGAGAGTACCAGTTTGGAATGAGTTTCCAGAAGTAATTAATGAAATCTCAGGACTTCCACCCGATAGAGTAATTGAGTTCTCTATTGATATCATTCCGGGCACAGTCCCAATATCTAAAGCTCCATACAGAATGGCGCCCACTGAATTAGAAGTTCTAAAGAAGCAGTTACAGGAATATTCTGACAAGGGATTGATTAGACCAAGTACTTCACAATGGGGAGCTCCGGTACTATTGGCCAACAAGAAAGATGGCGGTAAGCGATTGTGTATAGACTACAGAGAGTTAAATAAAGTTACCATCAAGAATAAGTATCCATTACCAAGAATTGATGATCTTTTTGATCAACTTCATGGGGCCCGAGTGTTTTCAAAGTTGGATTTACAATCAGGTTATCACCAATTAAAAGTGAAGAAAGAAGATGTTCCGAAGACAGCATTCCGAACTCCCTTTGGTCATTACGAATTTCTAGTCATGCCCTTCGGAGTGACTAATGCCCCAACAGTCTTTATGGATTTGATGAACCGAGTTTTCTCGCCATATTTGGACCAGTTTGTCGTGGTGTTCATTGATGATATCTTAATATATTCGAAGAACAACAGAGAGCATGCATAACACTTAAGAATAGTGCTACAGACTCTCCGGCAGGAACAACTTTGTGCTAAGCAAAGCAAGTGTGAGTTCTGGTTAGACCGTATAGCTTTCTTGGGTCATGTAGTTTCAGAAGAAGGAATTTCAGTCGACCCTAACAAGATCCAGGCAGCAAAAGATTGGCCAATCCCAAGGACAGTAACAGAAATTAAAAGCTTTATTGGATTAGCTGGATATTACAGGAGATTTGTCCAAGACTTTTCTAAAATCGCAACCCCATTAACAAAGCTCACCAGAAAAGGGGAAAGGTATCAATGGTCAGAGGAATGTACTGCAGCATTTGAACAATTAAAGGAAAGACTAATTTCAGCCCCGATCTTGAAGACTCCCTCAGGAACAGGAGGGATGGTTATCTATAGTGATGCATCTGGAAAGGGCTTAGGATGTGTATTAATGCAGCATGGTCATGTCATAACTTATGCATCTAGGCAATTGAAACCACATGAGAGGAATTACCCAACCCATGACTTAGAACTGACGGCGGTAATATTTGCGTTGAAGATCTGGAGACACTACCTTCTGGGGGACAAAGTAATGATCTATACTGATCATAAGAGTCTTAAGTATATCTTCACACAGAAAGAATTAAACATGAGATAAAGGCGGTAGCTTGAATTGATGGCCGACTATGACATAGACTTACAGTACCATCCTGGTAAGGACAATACAGTCCCAGATGCATTAAGCAGGAGACCAGAGAATAAAGTATTATTACAACTTACTCAACAGAAGGAATTGCTTCGGGAAATCATAAAGTTGGACTTGATGCTAATACGAGGAGCTGATGAGTCAGGTCAACTAATGACCTTCCAGATTCAACCGACCCTGATAAGTGAAATTAAGGAAGCCCAAAAGGGAGACCCCAGATTACAGAAATTCAGGGCTCAAATAGAAGCTGGATTAAGGACAGATATCTGTATTCATTCGGATGGTGCACTTTACTTTGGTAACAGAATCTGTGTACCACAAGGGGGAGTCCGGCAGAAAGTTCTGGCAGAAGCACACAGTTCGGCGTATTCCATACACCCAGGAGGAAATAAAATGTATCAAGACTTGAAGCAGAAGTTTTGGTGGAATGCCATGAAGAGGGAGATAGCCCAGTACGTGGAAAAAATGCTTGATTTGTCAGCAAATAAAGGTAGAACATCAGAAAACAGCTGGACTTCTACAACCATTACCGATACCCGAATGGAAGTGGGAACATATCACCATGGATTTTGTCACAGCTCTACCCCGCAGTCTTAAGGGTAACAATGCAGTATGGGTAATCGTTGATCGCCTCACAAAAGCAGCTCACTTCCTACCTTTCAGAATAGGTCAGTCAACAGAATTTCTTGCAGATAAATATATGAAAGAAATCGTTCGTCTACATGGAGTTCCAGTTAGCATCGTGTCAGATAGAGACACGAGATTCCGATCACATTTCTGGGAAAGTCTCCAAGAAAATTTAGGAACTCGTCTGAAATTCAGTACCTCATATCATCCCCAGACAGATGGACAATCTGAACGAACTATCCAAATCCTTGAAGACATGTTACGAGCCAGCATGATAGAATTTAAAGGGTCATGGGAAGACTATATTCATTTGGTAGAATTCTCTTATAATAACAGCTATCAGGCCAGTATCAAGATGGCACCATTTGAAGCACTATATGGCAGGAAATGCAGGTCGCCAATATGTTGGGATGAAGTCGACGAAAGAAGACTTATGGGACCAGATATTCTAGTTCAGACAACAGATAAAGTCCGAATTATCAGCGATCATCTCCAGGCAGCACAGAGCCGACAGAAGAGTTGGGCAGACACTAATAGAAGACCGTTGGAATTCAGAATAGGTGATCATGTATTTTTAAGGATATCCCCAACCAAAGGGATAATCCGATTCGGTACTCGCGGAAAACTTAGTCCAAGATACATCGGCCCGTTTGAAATTTTGGATCGCGTGGGAGATGTGGCTTACCGATTGGCATTGCCACCATCTTTAGAAGGAGTACATAATGTATTCAATGTATCACAGTTGAGAAAGTATGTCAAGGATGAGAGTCACATTCTAGATCACTCAGAATTAGAACTACAACCAGATTTATCCTACAAGGAGCAGCCGATGGCCATTCTGGATAGAAGTGTCAAAACATTAAAAAATCGGGCAATACCATTGGTACTGGTATCTTGGAATAGGGATGCCCCAGGAGAAGCTACATGGGAACGAGAGGATATTATTCGTGAACGTTACCCCCAACTCTTTCCATCTTAGTTGGTAAAATTCCTTGCCCCTATTCTTTCACATCCCCATTATCGAAATTTCGAGGACAAAATTTTTGATAAGGTGGATGGATTGTAACACCCCATCCTCAGTATACGTACACAGTTATATGTCCTGATTTTTGGAGTGATTTATTTTATTTTATTTTATTTTATTTTCTGTTATTTAAAATCTTACTCATATAGCAGTACTGCATGGTTTGACCTTTTTGGTATTCAGACTTAACCGATTTCAGTTTCAAATATTATTTTTTAATATTCTAGATTTTTCATGATTTTCTAGAATTTTTCGGAATTAAATTGTAAATCTTCAAAACCGGTGTCGACCAGTGTCGCTGACCGACTTTCTGATTTTTAAAATTTACAAACGGAGTTAAAATTCTAGAAATGACTTTCACATTATTTCTTAAAATTATATTTTCTATCTAAATGAATTTTTGGAGATTTTTCAGATTTTATCAAAATCCGGCCGACTCGGTGTAGACGGTGTCAACGGTTGACTTCAGGATTTTTATCTTGAAAATAAGATTGAATTTTTAAAAACCGATTTCACTAAAAATCTTAGAATAATATTAATTATTTTTGTAAATTTTTGGGAAACTTTTCGAAATACTTCATTTTTTGGCTTTTCCTGAGTTACCGGTGTTTTCCCAGATACCGAAATTCTATCCGGATATTTTACCTTTTCTCTCTCCTTGCCTGACGCGAGACCCACCAAATCTGAGTTCAACAATTAATGTGGAGACTCTTTCCATTCCGCATTTAATACTTTGTTCTTCAAAGAAATCAACTCAGATCAAATCACCCATGCCTTTTTGTCTTTCCTGTAAACGCAACTTTCATTTTCCCTGGACGCAAGTTTTTCACTGCGTCTGGGCAAATTGCCAGACGCAGAATTTTTTGATACGAGACGCAGCCATTTTTTGTATGAAACGCATCTTCCATAAAGTTGAATGGCAACTTGTAAATATTTCAACTTCTTTATATATATATATATATACACTCCTACACTCTCTCTCTTTCATTATTTCTTTCCTTCTTCCTTTTCTTGCCAACAGCCACCAACGAAACCAGCAGCCCAAGCTGCTTGGCCGGCCATCACAACCCATCTTCTCCATTTTTTCTCCACCACCACTTCCTCCACCATTCTCCCCTCCATCTACTCTTCCATTCCAACTACAACAACAACCACAACACCATCTTCTTCCTCCATTTCCAACCAAAACAACCCATTACTTCCAAAACTTCACCACCATCTCCACCACCACCTACACCACCTTAACCACCACCAACCATACCATCTTTTTCTCCTAGTCATTCTTTTTCCAACGAGCTATAGGTTCGTCCTCCGAAACATCGTTTGCAAAACTCCATTTCTCCCATTTGAACTACACTTGCACCATCAACAACCTCTCTTTTGGGGCCTTGGCCACCCATCTCCGGCCAACTCCGGCCAACTCCGGTCGCCGCCGGCGAACACCGGCCAAGCCACGGTCGGCATACCTCCCCCTTCTCTTCTTTCATTCTTTCTTTCCTTTGCATTTCTTTCTTTCCTTCCTTCTTTCTTTTCCTTCCATTTTCTTTTCTTTTCTTTTCTTTTCTTTTCTTTTCTAAACCTGCATCTCCCCCTCTCTCTTTCTTGCGTCTCTCACTTTCCCCTGTCACTCACTTTCTCTTGTTAATCACTAGACGCGGAGTTCACCCCGTGTCCAAGTAATTTCTTAAACGCGATCTTCGCGTTCTTATTATTTGTTTAACGCGATTCTCGCGTTCTTATGTTAACGCGACGCGGAGCACATACTCTGCGTTCTTCCTGTATTGTAAAACGCGGGTCTCAGACCCCGCGTTTGTGACGTCAACGCGGCGCAATCCCCGCATCTGCGACCCCTGCGTCTTCATTCTCACTTTTTCTAATTCATCCTTCTTCTCCTCTCTTTTTATATATAATATTGGTTATTGAACGCGTTGGTTACTTGGACTCCAGAGCTTGGGATTTCTCGGTGTTTTCTTGAAGTTTTAGGCGAGTGATCTCGCTTTCCTTCGGATTTTCCTGCTTCGTCATGTTGACCAATATTATATTATTTTCTTGGCACACTTGCATGTATCAGGCTATCACTTGTCGCTTGGCTAATATCATATCTCAGGCATATGTCTCATGGCACCTGTTATGCTACTACTTGATACTCACCTCGTTATGGCATATTGATACTTAGCTTGCGATTATCATATTTACGGGAATCCTGTGACTTGAAATTATAATACTCTTGTACTCTTGAACTCCTGATCTTGTCATGCGCTTGCTTTCCCGTAAATTGATAATTACATAATAAATCATAAAAAGAAACCACTTGAATCGGGTCGGGGGAAACTTGCGGCTATCAATATATGTTCGTATTTACAGTGGTTTTAGGTATGTTGTGCAACTACATTTCCGGTTTGACCTGAGGGCCTCCAGGCGACCGAGGGGAGCGCTGGCTCCCTCTTTCTTGGTACCATCTTGATAAGGGCATTCTATAAGACCCTCTTGTACGCTTTGCGGCAGGTTCCGTCCTCCAGCAACGGAATAATCCTGGGCCGTGGTCCGTGTATGCACGGGACCCACTGTAAACATTGTTCGTTGATACCCCCGTTGGTTTCCAATAACAGTCTCGATTTACTCATATGTGGATGTATGTGTGCTGGGATGCTATTACACATACTTAGACATATGGGTAGAACGAGTAATAAGTAAATATTAAAAATGGCAGCAATAGATTTATTCAGCCCTTATCACTTTCATTTTATGACTCCATTTCTTGCTTACTGTACATGTACTCTTGACACAGTTCTTGATGCTTAATATTATTTTGATCATATCAACACACATATACCTATCTCTACACGACACTTGGCATTCACCTGTCTATTTGTTAGGGAGTTTCTGACTCCCCTGGACTTGCATGTTCAGGTTCTGAAGTTTGGACTGAAGCGGAGCCCTCCACTGAAGATCAAGCTTATTTCTCGGAGCAGGCTGACTTGTCCTAGCTCCTTCTGTTCCTGCTAGCTCGGGGATCTTCTTCTCAGCCCGTGAGCACCTTTTTGCTGTACAAATTGTAATTCTTACTTTTGTACCTGGCTGTGATATAATGTACATGTACCAATATATCACGCTCTGTGATAACTTTGTAATCCTTATTGTAACGCCCCGATTCCACGGATACGGGGACGTCACTGCGACGTATATACGTAGGTCAGAAGATGCCCCCACGTATATACGCTAAGCATAAAAGTACAACAAGAATCAGAGTACAACACAAAGCGTGGTACATTCATATGCCAACTTACAAGAGACTAATACAAAGTTATACAAGATATGATAAACTATTACACTTTACAAGTGTCTTTATCATAACCGAGTCCAAAAAGAATAATATACAATATATACATCAAAATGCTCACGTGATGGATGGAGATCCCGTGAGTCAAAAGGAAGAGTCTGGCACGAGGGGGGCTGGGACTAGTCGGCCTGCTCACTAAGATAGGCTCGATCCTCTGTGGACGGTTCCACTTCGGTCCAAGCCTCAGAATCTGAATATGCAAATCCAAGGAATCAAGACATATAAACAATAAACAACTATAGCCAAGTGGCTAAGATACATGAATAAGTAAGATGGAACAATATAAGGAATATCAACTAACAAGTATGAAAAGCATGAAGAGACAAAGTTCTAATACAATAAATCTACAGTTAACGTCTTATTATTATTACTTATCTTACTGTGATATCTAGCTATGTGACCCAGCGTCCCAGGGCACATAGATCCATATCCTAGTAAAACAAGGTTGTTATTGGAAATCAGCGGTTGTATCGACGAACTATGTTTACAGTGGACCCCGTACATGCCCGGGATAACGGTCCAGGATTGTTCCGTTGCTTGGTGACGGAAGCCAGCCGCTAGGCCATTCAGGAGGGACTTATGTATGCCCTTATCATGATGGTACCAGTAATAGAGGGAGCAAGCACTCCCCTCGGTCCCCTGGAGGCCCACAGGTCAGACCGGAACATGAGTTGCACAACATTCCTAAAAGCCACTGTAAACACGAACACATATCGATATCCGCATGTTTTCCCCCGACCCGATATAAGTTGGTCCATTTTATACAAAAGTCGAATATATCATGCTTGGTGTAGGTGATGGCATGATAAGATGGTGATATATATATTAATTAACAAGTCCTAAAATGAGAATATATGATAACAAGTCAAGAAGTAACAAGTAATGAGATCCATCAAGTAACATGTCATGTAATACTGGTTATGAAGCATGAACAGGAATAATATATCACATATGTGTCAAGGAAGAGATACAATTTCAGAAAAGAAAAGAATCAGAAATTTTGGCCCAGAACAGACTGATCGGTCGGCTGCCGGTCGACCGAAATACCAGGACAGTCGACCTCCGGTCGACTTCCGGTCGACTGCCGGTCGACCGGAAAAATGCCGTGAGCTCCAGGTTTGGCCGGTCGACTTCCGGTCGACTGCCGGTCGACCGGAGTCACAACTAACGGTCGCCTGTCGGTCGACTGCCGGTCGACCGATACAGGGCCGTGAGCTCCAGGTTTTCCTGGCGGTCGACTGGTTGGTGAACCGGTCGACCGCCTACTCAAAACTGTGCACGTTCGTGCACATCGGTCGACCGCTCCCTTGGGCCGGTCGACCGAAGTTCTGAAATCTGCTGCTGTTTGGTCAAAAAAACAGATTTTTGTATGGTTGATTTTGGTAGTCTAAAAATATGATTTTGATGACTCAAAGGGACATGATTTATCAACACGAGTATACAAGGAATTTTACTAGTCTTGGTGAGTAAATATACTCACCTCGAACGGTTAATCGAAGTTCTATGCGAGTTCGGAAGAGATCGTAGTCGACGGTATCACCAACTCGATCCTTGGCGATACTTCCGACGAAGAGAGATGCGATCCAAATCCAAGGGTTGTGGTAGCTTGAGAAGAAGATGAAGGCCTTGAGGTGTTCTTTGGAATTAGGGTTTGAGATGGAGGAGGAAGTGTGAAGGCTAATTCTTTTTGGAAGTGAAGAAAAGAGAAAAGAATTGTAAGGGAAAGGATTTTATAGGGTTTGATTTTTGTAAAGGGAATGCAAATAAAGAAATTGAGAGGGGTTTTGTGCAAAATAGGGGAAGGGTGAGGTGTCTCCCTTGGCCAATGGTGGCCGGCCATGAGAAAGAGAGAGAGAGATGTATTAAATGAGGGGGGTTGGTGAGAATGTGTGGAGATGGAATTTTGGAAGAAAATGGAAATTTGGAAAAATGGAATTCTTGTGGTTGTGAAGGAAGGAAAAGAAAATAGGGAAAAGGAAAAAAGGAAAAGAATTGATAAATGAAGATATTTTCTTGGTCTTGGAAAATGAAAATATCGGAAACACGGATTCCTAGGTTCAAGTCAAGAATGCGGGAAAACATTTCGGAAAATACCGAAATCGTCCGAAATTTAAGTATCTCGGAATGACTCGTAATTTTCACCAAAAATCAATAATAATATATGAAGACCTATAGTGAAATCCGTTTGAAGAAATACTTTATAGTTTTAAAGCTAAAAATCCCGGAATCAGTTACCTACCGACTCCGAAAGAATTTTCATAAATTCATAAAATTCTCAGAAAAAGTATATAGATAAGAAATACGATTCTAAGAAATAAAGTCTAAAGGACTTTCTAGAAATTCCTAACTGTTTGTGAAATAAAAATACTGGAAGAAGTCTTCTACCGACTCCGGCAGAATTTGCATAAATTCGTAAAATCTTCAGAAAAAGTATTTAAGTAAGGAATATTATTCTAGGCAGAAATGTCTAAAGAATCTTCTAGAATTTCTAAACAGTTGTAAGATAAAAATTCGGGAATCGATCAGCGGCACTGGTCGACACCGGTTTGGAGAAATTCATTTAAATTCTAGAAAATTCCAGAAATTCTCATAAAATCTAATATTTTAGAAAATGATATTTGAAATTGAAATTGGTCAATTACAGAAAGTAAATCGAAAAATACGATCGAAAAGCTGAATACGCATTAAGTACGTATTCCGGAAACAGGGTATTACAATCCATCCACCTTACAAAAATTTCGTCCTCGAAATTTAGTAAAGTGAAAGGTAACAAGAAAAGCAACAGATAGAGAAGGATCAGATGGAAAGTAACAGTAGAATGCATAGAAGGAAAGAGTCTTACAAATCAAGATGTGAAGAGTTGAGGATAACGCTCTCGGATAACGTCCTCTCGTTCCCAAGTGGCCTCCCCTGGTGCATGCCTGTTCCAAGACACCAATACTAATGGAATGGCTTTGTTCTTCAGTGTCTTCACACTTCTATCCAATATGGCCATCGGCTGCTCCTGATATGATAAATCTGGCTGTAGCTCTAGTTCGGAGTGATCCAGAATATGGCTATCATCCTTTACATACCTCCTCAACTGAGATACGTGGAAAACATTGTGCACTCCGTCCAAAGAAGGCGGCAATGCCAATCTGTAAGACACATCTCCCACTCGCTCCAAAATCTCGAATGGGCCGATATATCTTGGACTCAGCTTTCCACGAAGACCAAACCGGATGATTCCCTTGGTAGGTGATATCCTCAAGAATACATGATCTCCTGCCTGGAACTCCAATGGCCTTCTCCGTGAATCTGCCCAACTCTTCTGCCGACTCTGTGCTGCCTTGAGATGATCTCTGATGACCCTGACTTTCTCTGTGGTCTGAATCAGGATCTCGGGCCCAATAGTCTCCTCTCACCGACTTCATCCCAACAAATCGGCGACCTACACTTTCTCCCATACAGTACCTCAAATGGTGCCATCTTAATACTTGCCTGATAACTGTTGTTATAAGAAAACTCAGCCAAGTGAAGATGATCTTCCCATGAACCCTTGAACTCAATCATGCAGGCTCTAAGCATATCCTCAAGGATCTGGATGGTCCTCTCTGATTGTCCGTCTGTCTAAGGATGATAAGATGTACTGAACTTCAGACGAGTTCCCAGACTCTCTTGGAGACTCTCCCAGAAATGAGATCTGAATCTGGTATCTCTATCCGAAACAATACTCACTGGAACTCCATGCAGACGAACTATCTCCTTCATGTACTTGTCTGCCAGAACCTCTGTTGTCTGACCCACCCTGAATGGTATGAAGTGAGCTGACTTGGTGAGGCGATCAATGATTACCCACACAGCATTATTACCCTTGGGACTACGAGGTAATGCCGTGACAAAATCCATAGTGATGTGCTCCCACTTCCATTCGGGTATCGGTAAAGGATGTAGAAGTTTGGCTGATCTCTGGTGCTCTATCTTTATCTGCTGGCACACCAGGCACTTAGCTACAAACTGAGCTATCTCCTCTTCATGGCATTCCACCAGAAATGCTTCTTCAAGTCCTGATACATCTTGGTTCCCCTGGGTGTATAGAATAAGCTGAACTGTGTGCTTCTGCCAAAATCTTCTGTCTAACTTCTCCCTGGGGAACACAAAGCCTGCTACCAAGATACAAGGCACCATCTGGATGAATACAGATATCAGTCCTCAATCCAGCCTCTACCTGAGCTCGGAATGTCTGTAATCTAGGATCTTCCTTCTGAGCTTCCTTGATCTCATCTATCAATGATGACTGAATCTGTAAAGTCATGAGCTGTCCTGCCTTGTCACCTCCTCGAACTACCATCAAGTCCAATCTGATGAAGTCCTGAATCAACTCCTTCTGCTGAGTAAGTTGGACAAGCACTCTATTTTCTGGCATCCTGCTCAGTGCATCTGGAACTGTATTGACCTTGCCTGGATGATATTGCAAGTCAATATCATAGTCCGCCATCAGTTCAAGCCACCTCCTCTGCCTCATGTTCAACTCTTTCTGTGAGAAGATATACTTGAGGCTCTTGTGATCCGTGTATATCAACACTTTATCTCCCAGAAGATAATGCCTCCAGATCTTCAATGCAAAAATCACAGCTGCTAGTTTCAAGTCATGAGTTGGGTAATTCCGCTCATGAGTCTTCAGTTGCCTAGATGCATATGCTATGACATGATCATGTTGCATAAGTACACATCCCAGGCCTTTTCCTGATGCATCACTGTAGATGACCATCCCTCCTCTTCCTGAGGGAGTCCTCAAGATTGGAGCTGAAATGAGTCTCTGCTTTAACTGCTCAAATGCTGCATCACATTCCTCAGTCCATATGTACCTTTCTCCTTTTCTGGTGAGCCTGGTTAACGGGGCTGCAATCCTAGAGAAATCCTGGACAAAGCGTCTGTAATATCCGGCTAGTCCAAGAAAACTCTTAATCTCAGTCACCGTCTTTGGAATTGGCCAATCCTTCACTGCCTGGACTTTGCTAGGATCAACTGAAATTCCTTCTGCTGAAACAATGTGCCCAAGAAAGGCTATACTGTCCAACCAGAAATCACACTTGCTCCTCTTGGCATGAAGCTGCTCCTGCTGGAGAGTCTGCAACACAATCCTCAAGTGTTCTGCATGCTCCCTGTTGTTCTTTGAATATATCAAGATGTCGTCTATGAAAACAACAACAAATTGATCCAAGTAGGGCGAGAACACTCGGTTCATCAAGTCCATGAAAACTGCAGGGGCATTGGTGACTCCGAAAGGCATTACTAGAAACTCATAGTGGCCATAACGGGTCCTGAATGCCGTCTTCGGAATATCCTCCTTCTTCACCCTCAGCTGATGGTAACCCGACTGCAAATCCAATTTGGAGAACACACGGGCCCCATGAAGCTGATCAAACAGATCATCAATCCTGGGTAAGGGATACTTGTTCTTGATGGTAACTTTGTTCAATTCCCTATAATCGATACAAAGTCTCTTACCACCATCCTTCTTGTTGGCCAATAGAACTGGAGCTCCCCATGGTGAAGTGCTTGGCCTAATCAATCCCTTGTCTGAGTACTCCTGCAGCTGCTTCTTTAAAATCTCTAACTCCGTCGGTGCCATCCTGTATGGAGCCTTGGATATGGGAGCTGCTCCTGGAACTGTATCAATGGAGAACTCAATCATCCTCTCCGGTGGCAGTCCTGAAATCTCAGCAAACACCTCTGGGAATTCATCCCACACCGGCACCTTCTGCTTCTGAACCTCCGAAGTAGTCATCTGAGTCTTTCCCCTAGTGGACTTCACTTCTCCACTAAACTGGAATTCAGGTTGAAGGGGAATTCTGAAATTAATCTTCCTCTCCCTACAGTCAATCACTGCATAGTACTGACTGAGCCAAGTCATGCCTAAGATTACGTCGTACCCTTTGGTGTCTAGTACGAGCATATCTATGGCCAAAATCTTGTCACATAATTCTACTGGACAATCAGTACAAACTCTAGAAGATATGACTACCCCATTCCCTGTACTTATCTCCCATTTGTGGTCTAAAGATCTAACAGGTATAGAATGTAAAGCCACAAAATGGTCTGAGATATAACAATGGGATGCACCTGAATCGAAGAGAGCGAGAACAGGTTTTGAATGAACTCTGATGTTACCTGTTATCACTTCCTCTGAAGCCTCAGCCTCTTCTGCTGTCAGATTGTAAGCCTGACCTCTACCACGCCCTGCTGCAGTCCTGGCTCCTCTCTGGGCTGGGCGAACAACATGCTGTGGAGGAAGGGGTAGAGCTCTCCTCATCACCGGTCCCTGGTTCCTCTGCCCAAGTGGCCCTGGTAGTACCCTCTGTCCATTCGGTCCTTGAAGTGCTGGCACTGCTTGACCGGTTATCCCCACTCTCCTGTGTGGACAAGCCTCTATGGAATGGTCTCTGGATCCACACACCAAGCACAGCCCATTTGCCCTCCGGCAATTTGGTCGAGTGTGCCCTGGTTTTTGACAATAGTTGCAGAAGGCAATAGGTTGGGCCGTCTGGTAAGGAGCTGGCCTGAAAGGTTGCCTCATCTGGACCTTTGCTGCTCTGTATGGGCCTCCTCTTCCCATTGGTACAAATGGCCTCTTCATGGCCTGATTCCTCATCTGGTTCTCTTGCTTCTTCTCAAGCCCACGCTCCACTTCCCGAGCTATGGTGAGAACCTCTGCATAGGTCTTCAGCTGCTGGGGCATTAGGAACATCTGAATGTCCATCTGCAGGCCCTGCTGAAATCTGCTTGCCCGCTTCTCTTCATCTGTCACCATGTACGGGGCAAAACGACTCAGTCTAAGAAACTCCGCGGCATACTCGTCCACGGACTTGTTCCACTGCTGGAGTCTGATGAATTGCTCCTCCATATCTTTCTGAGCAGTAGCAGGGAAGAACCTGCTGTAGAAACTCTTGGAGAATGTGTCCCAAGTGACGGGCTTCTCCAATCTGGCTTCCTCTGCGAGCCACCAAGTTCTAGCAACATCTTTCAACTGAATCTTGGCAACTTCAACTTGGTTCTCCTTTGGTACCCTGGCTGCATTCAGCAGATCTGTGGTATCTGTCAACCATTGTTCAGCATCCAAGGGCTTCTCTTCTCCCGTGAATATAGCTGGCTGCAGCCTCCTGAAATCTGAAATGTTTCCCGGCCTCTGCTCCTTTGGGGCTGCTAACTCTTGTCTGAGGAGTTCAGTCTGCTGCTGCTGGTTCTCCATCATAGCCTGAATGACTCTCAGGACATCGGCATTCTCTCCTCCCGTGGGTCCATTCGGCACTTGCCCAATGTTGTTACGACCCGACCTTCGCTCCATACCGAATTAGGAAAAGATAGCTGGAATTGGAAACAAATGGAAGGAGTTTAGGACACAAGGGAATGAATTAAGGAAGGAATCAAGAACTCGATAACTTTGTATATTGTAGTTGGCAATTGCAAATTACACTAATTTGCTGCTTAATTGTACATTAGGTGTGAGAGCCTAAGCTCTGATACCAACCTGTAACGCCCCGATTCCACGGATACGGGGACGTCACTGCGACGTATATACGTAGGTCAGAAGATGCCCCCACGTATATACGCTAAGCATAAAAGTACAACAAGAATCAGAGTACAACACAAAGCGTGGTACATTCATATGCCAACTTACAAGAGACTAATACAAAGTTATACAAGATATGATAAACTATTACACTTTACAAGTGTCTTTATCATAACCGAGTCCAAAAAGAATAATATACAATATATACATCAAAATGCTCACGTGATGGATGGAGATCCCGTGAGTCAAAAGGAAGAGTCTGGCACGAGGGGGGCTGGGACTAGTCGGCCTGCTCACTAAGATAGGCTCGATCCTCTGTGGACGGTTCCACTTCGGTCCAAGCCTCAGAATCTGAATATGCAAATCCAAGGAATCAAGACATATAAACAATAAACAACTATAGCCAAGTGGCTAAGATACATGAATAAGTAAGATGGAACAATATAAGGAATATCAACTAACAAGTATGAAAAGCATGAAGAGACAAAGTTCTAATACAATAAATCTACAGTTAACGTCTTATTATTATTACTTATCTTACTGTGATATCTAGCTATGTGACCCAGCGTCCCAGGGCACATAGATCCATATCCTAGTAAAACAAGGTTGTTATTGGAAATCAGCGGTTGTATCGACGAACTATGTTTACAGTGGACCCCGTACATGCCCGGGATAACGGTCCAGGATTGTTCCGTTGCTTGGAGACGGAAGCCAGCCGCTAGGCCATTCAGGAGGGACTTATGTATGCCCTTATCATGATGGTACCAGTAATAGAGGGAGCAAGCACTCCCCTCGGTCCCCTGGAGGCCCACAGGTCAGACCGGAACATGAGTTGCACAACATTCCTAAAAGCCACTGTAAACACGAACACATATCGATATCCGCATGTTTTCCCCCGACCCGATATAAGTTGGTCCATTTTATATAAAAGTCGAATATATCATGCTTGGTGTAGGTGATGGCATGATAAGATGGTGATATATATATTAATTAACAAGTCCTAAAATGAGAATATATGATAACAAGTCAAGAAGTAACAAGTAATGAGATCCATCAAGTAACATGTCATGTAATACTGGTTATGAAGCATGAACAGGAATAATATATCACATATGTGTCAAGGAAGAGATACAATTTCAGAAAAGAAAAGAATCAGAAATTTTGGCCCAGAACAGACTGATCGGTCGGCTGCCGGTCGACCGAAATACCAGGACAGTCGACCTCCGGTCGACTTCCGGTCGACTGCCGGTCGACCGGAAAAATGCCGTGAGCTCCAGGTTTGGCCGGTCGACCGGAGTCACAACTAACGGTCGCCTGTCGGTCGACTGCCGGTCGACCGATACAGGGCCGTGAGCTCCAGGTTTTCCTGGCGGTCGACTGGTTGGTGAACCGGTCGACCGCCTACTCAAAACTGTGCACGTTCGTGCACATCGGTCGACCGCTCCCTTGGGCCGGTCGACCGAAGTTCTGAAATCTGCTGCTGTTTGGTCAAAAAAACAGATTTTTGTATGGTTGATTTTGGTAGTCTAAAAATATGATTTTGATGACTCAAAGGGACATGATTTATCAACACGAGTATACAAGGAATTTTACTAGTTTTGGTGAGTAAATATACTCACCTCGAACGGTTAATCGAAGTTCTATGCGAGTTCGGAAGAGATCGTAGTCGACGGTATCACCAACTCGATCCTTGGCGATACTTCCGACGAAGAGAGATGCGATCCAAATCCAAGGGTTGTGGTAGCTTGAGAAGAAGATGAAGGCCTTGAGGTGTTCTTTGGAATTAGGGTTTGAGATGGAGGAGGAAGTGTGAAGGCTAATTCTTTTTGGAAGTGAAGAAAAGAGAAAAGAATTGTAAGGGAAAGGATTTTATAGGGTTTGATTTTTGTAAAGGGAATGCAAATAAAGAAATTGAGAGGGGTTTTGTGCAAAATAGGGGAAGGGTGAGGTGTCTCCCTTGGCCAATGGTGGCCGGCCATGAGAAAGAGAGAGAGAGATGTATTAAATGAGGGGGGTTGGTGAGAATGTGTGGAGATGGAATTTTGGAAGAAAATGGAAATTTGGAAAAATGGAATTCTTGTGGTTGTGAAGGAAGGAAAAGAAAATAGGGAAAAGGAAAAAAGGAAAAGAATTGATAAATGAAGATATTTTCTTGGTCTTGGAAAATGAAAATATCGGAAACACGGATTCCTAGGTTCAAGTCAAGAATGCGGGAAAACATTTCGGAAAATACCGAAATCGTCCGAAATTTAAGTATCTCGGAACGACTCGTAATTTTCACCAAAAATCAATAATAATATATGAAGACCTATAGTGAAATCCGTTTGAAGAAATACTTTATAGTTTTAAAGCTAAAAATCCCGGAATCAGTTACCTACCGACTCCGAAAGAATTTTCATAAATTCATAAAATTCTCAGAAAAAGTATATAGATAAGAAATACGATTCTAAGAAATAAAGTCTAAAGGACTTTCTAGAAATTTCTAACTGTTTGTGAAATAAAAATACTGGAAGAAGTCTTCTACCGACTCCGGCAGAATTTGCATAAATTCGTAAAATCTTCAGAAAAAGTATTTAAGTAAGGAATATTATTCTAGGCAGAAATGTCTAAAGAATCTTCTAGAATTTCTAAACAGTTTGTAAGATAAAAATTCGGGAATCGATCAGCGGCACTGGTCGACACCGGTTTGGAGAAATTCATTTAAATTCTAGAAAATTCCAGAAATTCTCATAAAATCTAATATTTTAGAAAATGATATTTGAAATTGAAATTGGTCAATTACAGAAAGTAAATCGAAAAATACGATCGAAAAGCTGAATACGCATTAAGTACGTATTCCGGAAACAGGGTATTACACTTATGTTGGAATGTATATTGCCACGTGCTTCCGTACTCTGATTCTTGTTTGTACTGATGCTTAGCATATATACGTGAGGGTATCTCTGACCTGCGTATATACGTCGCAGTAGCGTCCCCGTACCCGCCGGATCGGGGCGTTACACTTTTGCATCCTTCTTTTGCATCAAGTATCTAAAGGCGGAGTGATCGGTGAAAATCGTTATCCTAGACCCTAGTAGGTACTGGCGAAATTCTCTAACGCAAACACAACTGCTAAAAATTCTTTTTCAGTCGTTGTGTAATTTAGTTGGGCCTCGTTGAGCGTCCTACTAGCACAGTAAATCACGTGTTGCTTGTTATCAATATGCTGTCCTAGAACAGGGCCTATGACATAATCGGAGGTGTCACACATGATTTCGAAGGGTCTAGTCCAATCAGGCGCGCTGAGATTATTGGCGCTGTGACAAATCTTTGTTTTAGCTCCTCCCAAGCTTGTAGACATTCTTTATCAAAATTGAAGGGCACATCTTTTCCTAAGAGATTAGTTAAAGGTCTAGAAATTTTACTAAACTCCTTCATAAATCTTCTATAGAAGCTAGCGTGCCCTAAAAATGATCTAATGTCTTTTAGGCTTTTTCGTTCAGGGAGCTTTACTATCACTTCCACTTTTGATCTATCATCCTCAATTCCTCTGTTTGAAATTTCGTGCCCCAGGACATTTCCTTGCTTGACCGTAAAATGACACTTCTCCCAGTTGAGTGTCAAGTTTTTCTCCATGCATCTTTGTAAAACTAGCATCAGATGATGCAATCACTGATCAAAGGAATCGCCGTATATAGAGAAATCATCCATGAAAATTTCCTAAAATCTTTCCACCATGTCAGAAAAGAGACTAAGCATGCAATGTTGGAACGTTGCGGGAGCATTGCATAGGCCGAAGGGCATTCCTCGGTATGCAAATGTTCCAAAGGGACAAGTGAAAGTAGTCTTGTCTTGATCCTCGGGAGCGATAGAGATTTGATTGTATCCTGAATATCCATCCAGGAAACAATAATACTCATGTCCAGCTAATCTCTCGAGCATTTGGTCTATGAATGGAAGAGGGAAGTGGTCTTTACATGTGGCAGCGTTCAGTTTTCAGTAATCAATGCATGCTCGAATCTTTGTTGGAAGACGAATTTGTACTAATTCCTTCTTATCATTTTCTACCACGGTAAAATCTGCCTTCTTTGGCATAGCGTGGACTGGACTAACCCATTGGCTATCGGATATGTGATAAATAATCCCATTGTCTAGTAACTTCAAAATTTCAGCTCGGACAACCTCTTTCATGATTGGGTTTAGTCGACGCTGTGGGTCACGTTTTGACTTTGCATCTTCCGTTAAGTGAATCCGGTGTTGTATAATGGATGGACTGATCCCCTTTATATCAGCCATGATCCAACCAATGGCCTCTCGATTTTCCCTCAACACCACAAGAAGATCCTCTTCTTGTTGTTTCGTAAGATAAGACGCTATTATCACGGGGATAGCTTCCTTTTCACCCAAGTACTGGTACTTGAGATGACTAGGAAGAACTTTAAGCTCGAAAGAGGGGACGTGATCTATCGATGGTTGTTCTTCTTGTAGGGGAAGGATAGGGGCTGCGTTTGTTGCCCACTTCACTGTGGATTCAATGATTTGGTCAAGATTAAAGTCATCAGACTCCAATTTGAATTCTCTATCAGACTCATATTCAATCTCCTTGTCGTGTTCACTTGTTAATCCTTCAATTAAGTTCACTTCAAATGACTAATCATCCAAGTCTCGAGGTTGTTTTTCCATGTGGAAAACATTTACCTCTTTCGTCATACACCAAAAGTCAGACGCATTGACCCGTTCCTACAGTTTATGATTGCATTTACGGTGGCTAGGAAAGGTCGTCCTAGAATGACAGGGCTCTGCGCTTTAGGATTGTGCACGAGTTGTCTCCAGAACGATGAAATCCACAGGGTAAATGAATTCCCTGACTCGTTTGAGAACATCTGTAATCTCTCCCTCGGGAATCTTTACAGATCGGTATATAGTAACTCTGCTTGGACGGAGGTCGCCCAGCCCGAGTTGCTGATACACCAAAAAGGGAAGCAAATTGATGCTGGCTCCTAGATCAAGTAAGGCCCAGTTTATTGTGGTCTGCCCCATGACACATGAAATGGTTGGACTCTCGGGGTCTTTATATTTCACCAGAATGGGCCCGGTTAAGAACTCACTTTTGTTTGATGCAAGGAAGACCTTCTTTGGGACATTTTTTTTCTTTTCTTGGTTCACATATCGTTTAAAAATTTTGCATATGAAGGGACTTGTTGTATGGCATCAAGAAGGGGCACATTGATCTGAACCTGATTGAACATTTTTCTAATCTTCTCCATTTGAGCATTAGTCTTGTTGTTTGCTAGCCTATTAGGAAATGGCACAATAGGCTTGTAAGGTTGCTCATCTGTTTTGTTTTTATGATTGGACTTAGAGGTTGACAGTTGTGAACTTGAAGATGGATCATTTTGAGTTTGTGGTATAATTACAGGAGAACTTGACACTGGTTTATTGGGAACAGGATGACTAGAAACCTGATTATCAACTTATTTTTCAGATCTCAAGATATGAATAGTGTTGCATTATTTTGGACCTATGTCTTCAGCTTCATAAATAGGAAATGGGTTCTTAGGATTAGGCAATGGCTGACTAGGCAGTATTTCCTTTTGTCTTTCATTTAATGAGTTAGCCAGTTGACCTATTTGAACCTCTAACCTATTGACAGCTTGGTGGTGGTTGTTCATTATTGAGGCCTGGGTTTTGGACAAGGTTTCAATCATTCTTTCCAAATCTGACATTTTTTTATCTGGATGATTCTATGGTTGTTGTTGCTGGTACGAGGTCTGGAAGTTATGTTAGTAATTGGATTGAAAATTTGGTTGACTCTGGTGGAAACTAGGTTGATTGAGAGCATGGCAGTAGGTACAACCCAGATTGATCACTGGTGTTGGGTTGACTTGGTTCACTGAATTGGGTTCCCTAGGCTCGAGTAGTTCTAACCTCTTCATCAATTGTGTTATTTTTACCTCGGCAGGTATAGAGGATTCAATTGAATGCATACCAGTTCTAGAAGTGGTGGGGTTAGTTTTCTCGGGGCAAGACTTCCACTGAATGGTTTTTTCTGCTAAAGCTTTAAATAGGTCCCAACCCTGGTTCTCATCTTTCTTCAAAAATTTCCCTTGATACATAGTCTCAAGGAGCGTTTTAGTTTGGTAGTCTAGTCCATCATAGAGAATTTGGTACTGCCGCCACTTCTCTATTCATTGATGAGGACATTGGGCTAGTAAATTCTTAAACTGTTCAAAATACTTTCAGAATGGTTCATTGTTTCCTGCTTAAACTGCATTATGTTTTTTCTGATTAGGGCCATTTTATTAATGGGATAGAACTTCTTCAGAAAGACTTTGACAAAATCATCCCATGACGAGATAGAACTAGTAGGTAGATTATATAGCCACTTCTTAGCTATGTCCTTAAGTGCGAAGGGAATGAACCTCAATCTAACAGCGTTTTCCTCCAGTTGGGGAATTCTCATCATCAAACATACTTCTTCAAACTCACGAATGAAGAAATACGCGTCCTCGGATTCTAGGTCATGAAACCTAGGGAGTGTGTTTATGAACTGAGGCTTTAGCTCAAAATCCCATTTGCCTCAGGTAGAAGAATGCGAGAAGGAAGTGAAGTGTGAATTGGGTAGAACTTGTCTTGGAGAGAAGTGTGGTTCGTCATGATTGGGATTGTATCAGGAAGTGGTGTGTGTGCAAATGTAGTACTCCTAACAAGTCTTGATGAAATAGGATCGCGGTACCACTCTTGCGTACACAATCATAGACATCGTTCACCCAACAAACAAGCGAAAAAAGGAAAATAACAAACAAAAATAAAGAAAAACAATCACAAGCTATCTAGGATCCCTAGACCTAGACGACTCGTACCTGGTTGATGAACCGAAGAAGGTTGTTGCTCGAATCAGACCACAGCTAATTAGTCAGGTAGGGGCAAAATACGGTGGGAGGTATCCGTGCGTAAGCAACGAGCCTTAATTACGCCAAACCACGGTATCTTCGAGGCTTAACCTCTTAATCTCCAACTTTAGACACTGATTTGATTGGAGTATGAATCAAAAACAATTTTCAACCACGGCTAATCTCTTATCAAGTCCGGATGTCCCTGGAGCCAACGTCTATCAATTTTTATTTAAAAGCTTGGAATTGTGAGTGCTTGGAATGTTATTTTTGGGTCAAGGAAGGGTGATTAAATCCCCACCTTATCTTGTTATTGGGGGGTGACCTTAAAATCAATTTGTGCAAGTGTACATTATATGCAAACAGGATTTACTCAAAGCGATTTTAATCAACCAAGAGATGAGTCCTGTTCTATATGCTATGCGAACTTTCCTTGCTCCAGCACTTTTTAACAGTAAAGTAAATGAATTGAAAAGACACGTGCCTAAAATGAAAACGTCTAATCAATTTTTAAAATTTTCAACAAATGTTTTATTGTTGGTTTATTAGCAGGCTCCTGGTGATGGCATATAAGAAATAAATTTGCAGCAAGTTATATTTTTGCAAAGCAAGCAGCCCTGCAACAAAAACAGTGAGTAGTGAACTCCTCCTTGCTGCGGATCCGCGGCCAGAGCCGAGAAAACGCAGCAATTCAGCGGTTACTTGGTCTCTGCTTTCTAGAACAGAGGCCCAAAATCACTTATATGTTACTGCAAGTCTTGATTTCCTGTTCCCTCAACCTGTAACCTGCAACAGAGAAGAAAAAATTCATTTTAATTCCAAAAACTCAATAAAAACTGTCGCCCTCCCCGGCAACGGTGCCAAAGAATTGAATTAAGCAAGAGTTCAAAGTAAACCATTTATGTCCTTATGCCGATGATCAAACTCTGAATATGTGTGAAGATTTACTTTACTCTGATTCATCGTTCGTAGCACAAGCTATAACGGGTCGTATTCACAGGGAGGGCTAGCGATGGAAGCGTTCATAGTTTTTATGTTGAAGTTCTTAAGAAGAAGAATGAAGGTTCTTCTTTGTTCAAAAATTGAAAAACAAAATAAAGTAGAAAGAGAGTGAAGAATCTTTGAAGAGTTTTTAAGAAAAGGAAAACGGAAGCGAGAAAAACTGAATGAAGAACGGTGATGTTGGAAATGAGAAAGTTTTAGACAAGTGTTTTGAAATTCAATGGAGAGAAAGTCATGACTAACTAACATTCTGTACTACTAACTTACTAATCTCGTTGGGTGATCATGCCTTATGTAGATTGATTGGCAATAGTACATCTTGCTTTGTCAAATCAATATGTTATCCTAAGTTGAAAATGTGTTCTCATCTAGGCTTGACTAGGTGGCCTCCTTGGATCATCGGCTCCCAATAGGTTCTCAATAATAGAACATAGGTATTCACACTTAGGTATTGCTAAATAAGAATGTAAGATTCATTAGTTTATCAATGCTATAATAAGCTAGCATGAAATAAGAAACTTGTACAATAGGTGTTAGTATACTAAATTGATCCATCTTCATGTTCCATCAAGGCACTTGTTCAAGAGACAAGACTCTAAATGAGGGGCACATGAATCATATGGAGGTGATACAAAGCATTCACTAAGAATTGAAGCACTATTCATCTTCATTGGGAATAAAAAGACTTGTTAATTACAAGACTAGAAATAAAAACATCCAATGATTCATATGAGTTAGCAATCACCCAAGAGTTAGCGATGAGTAGTGTTAGAAGTTAGTTAGTCATGTTAGTAGATTTGTTAGCCATAGAAAAGAAAAGCAAGTAAGAAGACATGGTAGAAAACAAGTGCAAGAAAGTAAAGAACGTGAAAAGTAAATGCAATAGAGTAAGAAAGATTTGAGGAAGGAAAACTTGAGCCTTTGTATCGAGTTTTCACTTCTTCAATTATAGAGATCTCTCTCACCCTCACTCTCTCTTTTCTGGATCTAGAAGGAGAAAATGAAAATTACACAAGAAGACTAAAGAGAACTTAAACAAATCCTAACTATTTTCCTAAACAAAATGTTATTCGCTCCTCCCATTTTACAGAGGCCCTGGGGTCCTTTTATAGGCTTCAAGAGAAGATCATATCCCATAATAGCCGTAGGATCAATCGCTTGATCAACGGCCAAGGATGTGCCGCGGATCCACGGCCAGAGCCGCATTTTCGCGGTAGCATCTTGGCCGTTGCGCCAGCGATTGCTCTGACATTCCGTTACGCTGCATGTGCCCAGCTGAGCTTCTAGAAGTTGGGGAATATGCCTTGAATCGTTCCAGAATTGAGCTTCCTTGTTGTGGGCTCCTAAAAAACACATTTATTCCTTAAAAATCCTAAGATTTGGGCCTTCTTCTCCATTAAAGAATGGACCTAAAAAATAAGAGAGAAAAATAGAAAAATCCTATTTTTATTAACATAAAGCATGGTAAGGTGATATAAAATGATGCAAAATGAACTCCAATCACTTGGTGTGTAGGGAGGTGTTCTGAAAGGTGGTTACTTGATTAGGACCATTAAAAAATGGATAACCTTCCACCTGATTTTCACTGACCTGGCCAGTTGTATTGGTTGATTTTTAGTGTTTGATAAGCCTAACAATCAACTTGGAATAGTTAGAAGCAGTCTAGTAGTGTTTTAGGATTTCCCTTGTTCGTAAGACTTGGTTGTTGGTTAGAAAATTTTTTTATTCTAACTCAGTCTACGTCACTAGTGTATGCCGGCTTGGTATCGTGATTCAAAGGTCAGTTAGTCAGTTTTGATTCCATCATTCCACTCGATTCCATCATTCCAATCATGACTGACCCTATTTCCACGCTGGTCATTCTAGATCGATGTTATGCTTCAAGATCTTCCACTCTCTCTTGCATTATACTCCCGGCAGCTAGTGAGAATAACTATGAATTTAAATCACAATTTATTAGTATGCTTTCCAAATTCACTGGTTCAGATTCTGAAGATGCTTGCATGTTCATTAGTGAATTTGAGAAGTATGGCTCCTGATGAAAATTCAACAACTTAGCAATGATGTCATTAGACTTAGGTTCATACCCTTTACTCTAAAATACAATGCTAAGAAATGATTATATAGTTTACTCACTAACTCGATTTCTAAGTGGGGATGAATTTGTTAAGACATTCCTTAAAAAATTTTATCCGATGCATAAAACATCCAGGATAAGAGATACAATTAATCAATTCCAAGAAGTAGGAGGTCAACCTTTCTGGAAGTATCTTGAGAGGTTCCAGAACTTAATTGCTTAATGTCCTCATCACGCCCTCAAAAAATGGCAGTTGTGCCAAATTGTCTACGAGTGGTTAAAATATACATATAACCTTGTTAGAATCTATGTGTCAAGGAGACTTCACGAGAAAGGAGGAAGAGGCATGGAAATTCTTGGAAGAGATTTTCTAGAAGACCATGTAGGGGAAAGTTCAACAAGAAACCCGCCACATCGGACCCCACATCAAAAGGCTATATCCATTCCATAAAGACATCCATACCCGTCAAAGCCAAGATAATTGTCTTGATGCATGGGATAGAGCCCTAGAAGTCAACTAAGTTAATCAAATTTTTGCATCAGCTGTCTCCACTGTCAAGCTTCAAATCATGTGTTGGAGGAATGTCCCATACTAGGAAAGCAATTAGTACAAAATCAAGATAAAATCAATGATGTTTTTCAATGTTTTAGGAATGATCCCTACGTCTCAACCTACAATATAGAGTGGAGGAATCATCCTAACTTTCTTGAAACCAAGAGACATATCAAGGAGGTCCAACCTTCAATTCGAATCATCCATCCGTTTCATAATTTCCAATGGCTAACACGGGTCTATACTATACTTAAAATCCAACCTCTTTTGTGAATCCACAATCCTATCCATCATCTTTCAATCTATCTTTCACCACAAATCCACCATTTCCACTGCCAGATTTTAGCAATGATCAAGAAAGAAAGTTTAGCACTGTAGAGAAATGTTGAGAAGTTTTGGTCAAATCTTCCACTCAAACAACTTCTAGTCTAAACACATTCATGCAAACTTTGAGGCAGCTACTCAATGTCAATCCTCAAGCCATAACCCGATTAGAAATGCAAGTAAATCAGTTAGCTAATGTGATTGGTAAGAGAGAAATGGGAATATTTCCCAGTCAACCTATCACAAATCCAAAAGAGGCTAAACCAAATCACACCAACTTAGCTCACGTGAACGCCATTCACATCTTTAAAAGTCACCTAAAGGGGGGTAACTAAGTGAAATGCTAATTTAATGTAGAAATGTAATAATTAAAATGAATAATAAAAACAGTCAACTCAAAAACAAGAAGTGAAACCGAATTCCCTATGAAGAATCTTGAACTTCTCCTCTTAATTTCTCTAGATTAAGAGTTGAGATGCACAATTGTCTTCTTTCTTGAATGAGGAAAATCGACAAGTATGAATGATGGAAGTAACATAGAGCAAGTAGAATAAAGATCAATGAAAATAATAAAACAAGTATAAGTAATAGAGTATAAGTAAGAGTGAGAGAAATGACAATCGCAAAAACAAAAAATTTATTTCGAAGTTCGAGCAACTCGCTCTATATTCCTACCTTCACCGCATGAAGATTTCCACTATCCACTTAGGGTTTTTCCACAACAACAGTCTACATAAGACATGAAGCACCAACTCTAATCTTCAAATCTCTACACAAGAAGTGAGGACAAAGCTAATGAAGAATATAATCGCTTGGTGACCATATAGATCATAAACTCTCTCTTTACAACTTTCTAGAATTTAGAGATGAAAATTTAAGGATCAAGAAGTTTGTGTGAGAGAGAAATTCAGTTGAAAAGAATGAACTTGAGAGCTTAAAACTTGAAAAATGATTTAGAATGAAAGCTCTTGAAACTTGAAAATTTCAAGCATTTTTTCAAAACTTTTCTCTAGATTTTCTTGATAAAACAATTGATTAGAAGCTCTCCCCGATGACTCCTATTTATAGATAATAGGTAAATATCATTAGAGAATGTGTTAAAACCTTAATAAAGTAAAAAAAAAATACCTGTTTGGAAAAAGACCTAGCCATTTTTCCCTTTCTGGTAGACTTCCGGTCTACCAGCCGGTCAACTGACTAAGGTATTTGAAATAGCTGTTGCCAGGGGTCAACTGGGCGATCGACTTGAAGTTGCAAATAAGAAGCTCCTGACATTGTAGTTTGGCAAAACTGATTAACCGGCCGGTCGACTGACTCTAACGGCTAGTGAGTTCAAGAGGGTCGGTCAATCAGGCTGTCGGACGGAACTTTGACACAGATACATGAGTATCTGTGTGCACTTCCGGTCGACCGCTCGGTCGATCAAACTCTGTGCAGAACTAACTGCAAGTTCTGGCAGTCGACCGGGCCAAGCCGAAATCCCAAAATATATATTTAAATATACTTTTGATTTTTAAATAACGTATATATATATTGGAAATTTTTTGACGATCATTTAAACCATGAAAAACATGCAGACACATAGAGATAAAAAATCATGGTAGAAATGGATAAAAAACATGTATATATAAAATTGTTGAAAAAAAATCTTTTTGTGTGTGCATAAATATCTTGAGCATCAATGAACCACTCTAATTTGGGTATTCTATTTCCTTACAAGGTTTGCACATGTCTTCATGTCTTCATTAAGTGGGCTTCATAAAAAATTTATGCTTTGATCTTCTACACTTGAATCCCATGCTTGAATATCTTGAACACTTCAATGCCTTTCTTTTAAGGAAGAATCAAACGAGATCTTGATTCTTGAATCCTGTGAACTTGTAAACACTTAAACTTGATTAGTACCTCTTAACTGCATGTATTTTACAATTATCAAAACATAAGTGGTAATTGTATCTTTGGGCCAACAATCTTAAGGTTCAGAAGGCAAGTAGACAACCAAGTTGTCATGCCCAGTCAATCCACCACATCACCTTTGAATCTAATCTATCATCTTCTCCTTTAGATAAGTCTAAGAAAATTGAATCTGAACTGAATGTCAACGAGTCTACATACAAGCCAAGAGCCCATTTCCAAATTGACTCAAGAGATAATTTGCTCAAATGGAGAAGATCTTGGAGTCTTTAAGCAAGTCAAAATCAACATTCCCTTCTTGATGTAATTCAACAGGTCCCGTCTTATGCCAAACTTTTGAAAGACCTTTGCACTAAGAAAAGAGCCGCTAATGTACCTAAGAAAGTCTTTTCAGCAGCCAATATTAGTAAGATCCTATCAAAACTCATGCCCGTGAAATATAAGAACCCTGATTATCCTACTACCTCATGCACAATGCAAAGCACAATCATCGACTGACATTGCTAGACTTAGGTTCAAGTGTGAACTTGCTTCCGTACTCAGTTTACAAACAACTAGGTGAACCCCTTCAATTGGCAGATAGGTTAGTCAAAGTTCCTAAGGAGAGGTAGAGGACGTGCTGTAACACCCCGTTCCCGGAATACGTACTTAGCTGCGTATCCATATTTTTCGATCGTATTTTTCGATTTACTTCTAGTATTTGTTTTGTATTATGAATTATTTATATGATCGTTTTGCCTTGGATCTGGATTCGTGAACTCGGAGTCAGCCTTAATCTGAACCGGGAACCCGATCCTAGTGAATTGCTCGATTTGGTGTTTTCGTTATTCCGATTTGACCGATTTCAGTTTTAAACATCGTTTTCCAATATTTTAGATTTTCTATGATTTTCTGGAATTTTCCTGAATTAAATTGAAAATCTTCAAAACCGGTGTCGACCAGTGCCGCTGACCGATTCCCAGATTTTTAATTTACAAACGGAGTTGAATTTCAAGAAACGGCTTTCCCATAACTTCTTAAAATCATATTTTCTATCTAAATACTTTTTCTGAGAATTTTCAGAATTTATCAAAATCCGGCCAATCCGGTGTAGACCGAGATTGACGGCTGACTTTCGGATTTTTAATTTGAAAACGGGATTTTATTTTTGAAAACTGATTTCATATTATTCCTCAGGATGACGTTTTCTACCTCCGGGTATTTTTAGGGATTTTTCTGGAACAGTCGATTTTTCGCGACCATATTATAATATTATTATTTTTATTCCAATCCATTCTTTTCTTTCTTTCTTTCCTTTTCCTTTCCTCCACTGGTCCAGCCCACTCCCCTCCACGTGGGCCACATCCCATCACCACACCCCCTCTCTCATCAATCACATCCCTCATCATCACCCCCCTTTTTCCTTTTTCTTTTTCCTTTCTTTTTCTTTCCTTTCTTCTTCTCTTCTCCTCATTTTCCTTCCTTCTTCCTTTCTCCATGAGAGACCAGCAACCAACCGGCCACCACGGCCCTGCCACCACAATGCCGACAAGGAGACCCCAACTCCGGCGGCCATACCCCCCTTTTCCTCCATCTCCACCAACATCACCTCAATCTCCATCTTCTTCCTCCTCAAAGCCACCACCAACTCCACCTTCTTCTTCTTCATCATCTTCCTCAAATTAACCTTCACCACCACCATCTTCTCCACCACAACACCTATTCCTCCTCCTCCTCTCACCCTCTTCAACAACTCCATCACCACCAAAATCATCATCTTCACAACCACCACCCCTTCACTACATCAAGGGCCGGCCACCTCCTTAGGATTGGGGGCCGAGCTCCTCTTCGTTGGAAATATCTCCGGTGATTATTCCGGTAATCGTTCACGATTATTCCGGTAATCATTCCGGTGGCAATTGCAAACCCGCATCTGCCTCCCGCATCTGCCTCCCGCATCTGCCTATTTTCCCGCATCTGCCTCCCGCATCTGCCTCCCGCATCTGCCTATTTTCCTGCGTCTGTCTATTTTCCCGCGTCTGTCTATTTTCCCGCATCTGCCTCCCGCATCTGCCTATTTTCCTGCGTCTGCCTATTTTTCTGCGTCTGCCTATTTTCTTGCGTCTGCCTATTTTCCCGCATCTGCCTCCCGCATCTACCTATTTTCCCACATCTGCCTCCCGCATCTGCCTCCCGCATCTGCCTATTTTTCCGCATCTGCCTATATTTCCGCGTCTCCATTCTCTCTCCCTTTTCTCTCTCTACTTTTCTAACTCTTTCTCTCTCCTCTCCACTTTCTCCCTCTAAACATTTATATTATTATATTTATGGCGCGTGCGCGAGTTCCATGGATTCCAGACTTTTCGGCTTTCTGGTGATTTAGGCGAGTGTTCTCGCTCTCGCCTCCATTTGGGTTTCCCCGCTTCGTCGGGTCGACATGTATTTTACTCCATGTTTTCATGTATAATGTATTGGGCTGAGTCCCTGTATCTGTGTATGGCCGAGTGCCAATGTCTGGACATGTATTGCTCTGTGACGAATGCTTGTATTATGGTATTTAATTCTTGTTCATGTGATACTAATATTGCAGGTCTCTCAGCCTTTAACCTCCGGTCACTCACTATCTCGAAAGGGAAGTGATTGGGACCGGCAGGTCTCTCCGTTCTTCAGCCTCCGGTCACTCACTATCTCGAAAGGGAAGTGATTGGGACCGGCAGGTCTCTCCGTTCTTCAGCCTCCGGTCACTCACTATCTCGAAAGGGAAGTGATTGGGACCGGCAGGTCTCTCCGTTCTTCAGCCTCCGGTCACTCACTATCTCGAAAGAGAGGTGATTGGGACCGTCAGGTTTCTCAGTGCAGCCTCCGGTCACTCACTATCCCGAAAGAGAAGTGATTGGGATCGTTAGGCCTCTCAGCCCTCAGCCTCCGGTCACTCACTAGGGAAGTGATTGGGACCGTCAGGTCTTCGGCTCCGCCTGGTTATCATGATCAGCGTTCAGCGCTTTACCACTAGATTCGTCTAGGCGAGTTGCTGCCGGATTTACCGCTCGCACTTCAGCCGAGTCGTCCCGGTAACCTCGCCAGACGCTCCAGTGTTAAATACTGTTTGCTGTCTGTACTTCCAGCTTGCTCAGCTCCGCTTGATCGTGCTCAGCTACTACTCTATCATCATGCCATGTATTTACCTGATATGTTAACACTTGTCATGCCATTACTTCATGCCTGTCATTTACATGCTACTATTTAACACCTGTTTGTAGCACCTGACCCCCGACATGATACTACTTGGAAAGACCCCTTGTTATGACATGACTTGCCACCGGACTAATATCAATCTCTTGACATGACTTGTCACCTGCCAAATATCACCCTCCTGTCATGCTATCACTTGACACCCAGCATGATATACTTGACCTTGTGATTATCACGTTTACGGGAATCCTGCCTTGTTATCCTGTATTGTATACAGTGACCTGTTATCCTGAATGGAACTAAGTGCCACACGGAACAAAGTGCCACACCACATACGTGGTGGGGGCCACCTCTTGAATCTGTGGGGGCCACCTCTAGAATCCATCCCCCTCAGAGCAAAGTGCCACATGGAACAAAGTGCCACATCACATACGTGGTGGGGCCACCTCTTGAATCTGTGGGGGCCACCTCTTGAATCTGTAGGGCCATCTCCTGTTATGACCAGTTATTCCCGTAATCTGATAATATTGATAAGCCATAAAAAGGATAACTTGCACGGGGAATGGGAGGAAGTGATGGATGCCGGTATGATGCCTTGCTTATAGTAGTGGAATACCAGAACTGACGATTCGTATTAGGGGGATTTAAGGCCCTCAGAAGATGCGTGTTAGGGGGATTTAAGGCCCCCAGGCTGGTCCCGGGCGTACGGGAACTACTATAAGAAGAGCTATCAGTTCTTCATCAGCTTCCAATAACGAACCTCGCCTTGCTTATATATGGATGTATGTGTGTTGGGATGTACACCAGGACACATACCTAGATATATGAGTCAGACGAGTAATAATAATAATGGACTCCTGTTATGATTCCTGTTATGACTCCTGTTATGTACTCCTGTTATGCCTGTTATGATTCCTGTTATGCCCGTTATGGACTCCTGTTATGATTCCTGTTATGTCCGTTATGGACTCCTGTTATGATTCCTGTTATGCCCGTTATGAACTCCTGTTATGATTCCTGTTATGACTCCCGTTATGTACTCCTGTTATGCCTGTTATGTGTTCCTGTTATGACCACTTTGTAACTCGGGTTGTATGTGCTTGGATTACGATGATATGAGATAAAGGTATATAGATGAGGGTTTCCTTGTTTGGATTATTCCTTCGATGTACTAGTCTCATGGAGCCGTGACCTAAGCTTATACAATCTGTTTTGCTCGTAATCGGGTTTTATATCGGATTTCCTGTTTTATGATGATTATGTTATACATATTCATACCTGCTATACCTGTATAAACACTTGTGCTCATCCTTGCTCGCCACTTGGCATTCGTATCACTACTCGCCTGGGGAGTTTCATCTGACTCCCCTGGATCCTCATGTCCAGGTCATGGATCTTGGAGCGTGTGGATTCTCCCAGTTACTGATCAGAGTGGCGCAGCGGTAGCGTGGATCCCCAGCAGACCGTTCAGAGCTCTATCTTTCCAGGCCCCCTTGTTCGGCTCTAGAGTTTTCCTGTTATGACTCTGAGCCTGTCTTTGTACTAGTCATACTTGTATATCTCTTTGTAATCTCGCCATTGCGCATATCAGTGATGAAATATTCATGTAATATTGGATCACTTCTGGTGATAACTTTGTAACTGTACTCATGTGTTGGAATGTATAATGCACCACTTGCTTCCGTACTCTGATTCTTTCCTGTACTGATGCTTAGCGTATATACGTGAGGGTATTTCTGACCTGTGTATATACGTTGCAGTAACGTCTCCGTACCCGCAGGATCGGGGCGTTACAGGGTGGTATCAGAGCCTAGGCTCTCGCATCCTCAGTACGTCCAGACGGCAAATTAATGGTAAAGAAATTTGCAACTGGAATGCATGAGTCCTGGTTATACAATCCAACTACAAGTGCAGAGTTATCTATTTTCTTGATCATCTTTCCTTTGATTCCTAATCCCTCCTATCTTTCCCCTGTTTTGGTTTTTCGAAGCCTTTATACCAACTTAAGATATGAATAGACTAGAGAGGTAGCGGCTGGTTCTAAATGAAGTTATTATATGATCTCTTCGGCCAACTCTTTGAAGTTCGGGTATTCTCAAGATTGATCCCGATCGGGTTATCTTTCAGAAGTCAGTTGTCGGGATTCTTTACGGGTATTCTATATTCTCGGCTATATCTTTCAGAGTGATCGATGCTTGGTATTCGGAATTCTCAATTATCGGTCTTCTTTATTTTATGGTCAGTATTATTCGGCATCGTTCAAAGATTTTTGCAGCAGGAAGTGCAGAAGATGTGTCGACTTGAGAGCCCTACCTGCAGTGATTCATATCTTGATTGGTATAAATTCCGCCCTTGTCCTCCTTGTGTTCAATTTACCCCTTATCGAAATTGCGAGGACGCAATTTTTTGTAAGGTGGATGGATTGTAACACCCCGTTCCCGGGATACGTACTTAGCTGCGTATCCGTATTTTTTGATCGTATTTTTTGATTTACTTTCAGTATTTGTTTTGTATTATGAATTATTTATATGATCGTTTTGCCTTGGATCTGGATTCGTGAACTCGGAGTCAGCCTTAATCTGAACCGGGAACCCGATCCTAGTGAATTGCTCGATTTGGTGTTTTCGTTATTCCGATTTGACCGATTTCAGTTTTAAACATCGTTTACCAATATTTTAGATTTTCTATGATTTTCTGGAATTTTCCTGAATTAAATTGAAAATCTTCAAAACCGGTGTCGACCAGTGCCGCTGACCGATTCCCGGATTTTTAATTTACAAACGGAGTTGAATTTCAAGAAACGGCTTTCCCATAACTTCTTAAAATCATATTTTCTATCTAAATACTTTTTCTGAGAATTTTCAGAATTTATCAAAATCCGGCCAATCCGGTGTAGACCGAGATTGACGGCTGACTTCCAGATTTTTAATTTGAAAACGGGATTTTATTTCTGAAAACCGATTTCATATTATTCCTCAGGATGACGTTTTCTACCTCCGGTATTTTTAGGGATTTTTCTGGAACAGTCGATTTTTCGCGACCATATTATAATATTATTATTTTTATTCCAATCCATTCTTTTCTTTCTTTCTTTCCTTTTCCTTTCCTCCACTGGTCCAGCCCACTCCCCTCCACGTGGGCCACATCCCATCACCACACCCCCTCTCTCATCAATCACATCCCTCATCATCACCCCCCTTTTTTCCTTTTTCTTTTTCCTTTCTTTTTCTTTCCTTTCTTCTTCTCTTCTCCTCATTTTTCTTCCTTCTTCCTTTCTCCATGAGAGACCAGCAACCAACCGGCCACCACTGCCGGCGCCTCCGGCCACCACGATGCCGACAAGGAGACCCCAACTCCGGCGGCCATACCCCCCCTTTTCCTCCATCTCCACCAACATCACCTCAATCTCCATCTTCTTCCTCCTCAAAGCCACCACCAACTCCACCTTCTTCTTCTTCATCATCTTCCTAAAATTAACCTTCACCACCACCATCTTCTCCACCACAACACCTATTCCTCCTCCTCCTCTCACCCTCTTCAACAACTCCATCACCACCAAAATCATCATCTTCACAACCACCACCCCTTCACTACATCAAGGGCCGGCCACCTCCTTAGGATTGGGGGCCGAGCTCCTCTTCGTTGGAAATATCTCCGGTGATTATTCCGGTAATCGTTCACGATTATTCCGGTAATCATTCCGGTGGCAATTGCAAACCCGCATCTGCCTCCCGCATCTGCCTCCCGCATCTGCCTATTTTCCTGCGTCTGCCTATTTTCCCGCGTCTGTCTATTTTCTCGCATCTGCCTCCCGCATCTGCCTATTTTCCTGCGTCTGCCTATTTTTCTGCGTCTGCCTATTTTCCTGCGTCTGCCTATTTTCCCGCGTCTGCCTATTTTCCCGTATCTGCCTCCCGCATCTGCCTCTCGCATCTGCCTATTTTCCCGCATCTGCCTCCCGCATCTGCCTCCCGCATCTGCCTATTTTCCCGCATCTGCCTCCCGCATCTGCCTATTTTTTCGCATCTGCCTATATTTCCGCGTCTCCATTCTCTCTCCCTTTTCTCTCTCTACTTTTCTAACTCTTTCTCTCTCCTCTCCACTTTCTCCCTCTAAACATTTATATATTATTATATTTATGGCGCGTGCGCGAGTTCCATGGATTCCAGACTTTTCGGCTTTCTGGTGATTTAGGCGAGTGTTCTCACTCTCGCCTCCATTTGGGTTTCCCCGCTTCGTCGGGTCGACATGTATTTTACTCCATGTTTTCATGTATCATGTATTGGGCTGAGTCCCTGTATCTGTGTATGGCCGAGTGTCAATGTCTGGACATGTATTGCTCTGTGACGAATGCTTGTATTATGGTATTTAATTCTTGTTCATGTGATACTAACATTGCAGGTCTCTCAGCCTTTAACCTCCGGTCACTCACTATCTCGAAAGGGAAGTGATTGGGACCGGCAGGTCTCTCCGTTCTTCAGCCTCCGGTCACTCACTATCTCGAAAGGGAAGTGATTGGGACCGGCAGGTCTCTCCGTTCTTCAGCCTCCGGTCACTCACTATCTCGAAAGGGAAGTGATTGGGACCGGCAGGTCTCTCTGTTCTTCAGCCTCCGGTCACTCACTATCTCGAAAGAGAGGTGATTGGGACTGTCAGGTTTCTCAGTGCAGCCTCCGGTCACTCACTATCCCGAAAGGGAAGTGATTGGGATCGTTAGGCCTCTCAGCCCTCAGCCTCCGGTCACTCACTAGGGAAGTGATTGGGACCGTCAGGTCTTCGGCTCCGCCTGGTTATCATGATCAGCGTTCAGCGCTTTACCACTAGATTCGTCTAGGCGAGTTGCTGCCGGATTTACCGCTCGCACTTCAGCCGAGTCGTCCCGGTAACCTCGCCAGACGCTCCAGTGTTAAATACTGTTTGCTGTCTGTACTTCCAGCTTGCTCAGCTCCGCTTGATCGTGCTCAGCTACTACTCTATCATCATGCCATGTATTTACCTGATATGTTAACACTTGTCATGCCATTACTTCATGCCTGTCATTTACATGCTACTATTTAACACCTGTTTGTAGCACCTGACCCCCGACATGATACTACTTGGCAAGACCCCTTGTTATGACATGACTTGCCACCGGACTAATATCAATCTCTTGACATGACTTGTCACCTGCCAATATCACCCTCCTGTCATGCTATCACTTGACACCCAGCATGATATACTTGACCTTGTGATTATCACGTTTACGGGAATCCTGCCTTGTTATCCTGTATTGTATACAGTGACCTGTTATCCTGAATGGAACTAAGTGCCACACGGAACAAAGTGTCACACCACATACGTGGTGGGGGCCACCTCTTGAATCTGTGGGGGCCACCTCTAGAATCCATCCCCCTCAGAGCAAAGTGCCACATGGAACAAAGTGCCACATCACATACGTGGTGGGGGCCACCTCTTGAATCTGTGGGGGCCACCTCTTGAATCTGTAGGGCCATCTCCTGTTATGACCAGTTATTCCCGTAATCTGATAATATTGATAAGCCATAAAAAGGATAACTTGCACGGGGAATAGGAGGAAGTGATGGATGCCGGTATGATGCCTTGCTTATAGTAGTAGAATACCAGAACTGACGATTCGTGTTAGGGGGATTTAAGGCCCTCAGAAGATGCGTGTTAGGGGAATTTAAGGCCCCCAGGCTGGTCCCGAGCGTACGGGAACTACTATAAGAAGAGCTATCAGTTCTTCATCAGCTTCCAATAACGAACCTCGCCTTGCTTATATATGGATGTATGTTTGTTGGGATGTACACCAGGACACATACCTAGATATATGAGTCAGACGAGTAATAATAATAATGGACTCTTGTTATGATTCCTGTTATGACTCCCGTTATGTACTCCTGTTATGCCTGTTATGATTCCTATTATGCCCGTTATGGACTCCTGTTATGATTCTGTTATGTCCGTTATGGACTCCTGTTATGATTCCTGTTATGCCCGTTATGGACTCCTGTTATGACTCCCGTTATGTACTCCTGTTATGCCTGTTATGTGTTCCTGTTATAACCACTTTGTAACTCGGGTTGTATGTGCTTGGATTACGATGATATGAGATAAAGGTATATAGATGAGGGTTTCCTTGTTTGGATTATTCCTTCGATGTACTAGTCTCATGGAGCCGTGACCTAAGCTTATACAATCTGTTTTGCTCGTAATCGGGTTTTATATCAGATTTCCTGTTTTATGATGATTATGTTATACCTGTTCATACCTGCTATACCTGTATACACACTTGTGCTCATCCTTGCTCTGGCATTCGTATCACTACTCGCCTGGGGAGTTTCATCTGACTCCCCTGGATCCTCATGTCCAGGTCATGGAGCTTGGAGCGTGTGGATTCTCCCAGTTGCTGATCAGAGTGGTGCAGCGGTAGCGTGGATCCCCAGCAGACCGTTCAGAGCTCTATCTTTCCAGGCCCCCTTGTTCGGCTCTAGAGTTTTCCTGTTATGACTCTGAGCCTGTCTTTGTACTATTCATACTTGTATATCTCTTTGTAATCTCGCCATTGCGCATATCAGTGATGTAATATTCATGTAATATTGGATCACTTCTGGTGATAACTTTGTAACTGTACTCATGTGTTGGAATGTATAATGCACCACTTGCTTCTGTACTCTGATTCTTGCCTGTACTGATGCTTAGCGTATATACGTGAGGGTATTTCTGACCTGCGTATATACGTTGCAGTAACGTCTCCGTACCCGCAGGATCGGGGCGTTACACGTGCTCATTAAGGTTGGTGAATTCATCTTTCCGATGGATTTCATCATTTTAGTAACAAAATCTGTTAGGAACCCTCGAGGCCAGATTTGAGTGTTCTTAGGTAGACTATTCCTACCCATATCCAATGCTTTGATCAACTCTCATAGTGATCTAATGAAACTTACATTTGAGAATATAAACAGTTAATTTGAACATATTCAATTTAGGGAGACAACCAAGTAATCCATCCGACTAACTCTTAGATGTCAACCTAATCCAAAGACTGCCTAGTGAATATTTTGAGATGAATGCATTGAGTCAAACTTTAGTTACACCGACCAAAGTTTGATTTTTTTTTATGAAGAGATTATGCTACTTGATGAGTTGGATCAAACGACTAACCATGTGTCGTCCATATGATGTGAACCTTGTCCTGAGTCATTGAGTGTTGAGTCTAGATCCCAATTGCGCCATCTATTGAGGAACCACTAAGTTAAAACTTAAACCTTTGCGTGAACATCTTAAGTATGCTTACTTAGGTGCCAACAAAACACTTTGTCATCATTGTGGATGATCTAACAAAGATTCAAGAAAATGCCCTCCTATCCATTTTGAGAGAGAATAGAGAGGTCATTGGATGGACCATGGCCGATATCAAAGGGATTATTCCAACCATCGTTCAACATAGAATTCATTAAACATAGAATTCATTAGAGGAAGCCAAACCTGCTAGGGATCCCCAATGCAGGTTGAATCTGGTCATGAAAGAAATAGTTAGAAAAGACATATTAAACTGTCTTGACAGGGATCATTTACCTATTTCTGATAGCTCTTTGGTTACCCAGTCCAAGTCGTGCGTAAGAGGTTTGGGATCATTGTGATCCAAAATGATGCCAACAAGTTAGTCTGAACAAGCATTCAAACTGGGTGGCGAGTCTCCATTGATTATAGGAAACTTAACGCTGCAATAAGAAAAGACCACTTTCTTTTGTCTTTCATCGGTTAAATGCTTGAATGTCTAGTCGGACATGAGTACTATTATTTTCTTTGATGGGTACTCCGGTTACATTCAAATTCCAATCACTCCCGAAGATCAAGAAAAAAAACCACGTTAACTTGTCCTTTTAGAATCTTTGCCATCGTCGCATTCCCTATGGGTTGTGCAATGCACCCGCAACGTTTCAACATTACATGGTCAGTATTTTTTCTGAAATGATGGAGAAATTTTTGAAAATCTTCATGGATGACTTCTCCATTTCCGGTAACTTTTTCTGAGTGTTTGCACCATCTCAATTTGGTCCTCGTGCGATGTAGAAAGAAGAATCTGAAATCACCTAGAGAGGCGAATGGGTGATATGCTAATCAATTGTGAAAATTAAAACTTAATTCACAATTCTACACAAATAAAAGCATATAAACAATGTTAAACTCACAACCAAGAAATGAAGTTGTATTCCCCGTAAAGGGCTTTGAACTTCTCCTAATAATTTTTCTTAAAATAGGAGTTAAGCAGCACAATTGCTTTCTTGATTTTAGAGTATAATAATATCAATCATAAAAATATAAGAAACTATAATTATTCAAGATATAAACAAGAATGAGTGTGTGAGAGAGAGAGAGAGGAGCAATCACATACACGGGAGAATTGTTTTGACGTTCGGGCAACGTGCTCTACGTTTCCGCCTTCACTACAATAAATGATTTTCACTAACACGATCTCACAAGATCACTCGATGCAACAACACTTACAAGCTCCCTCAAGAACTCTTGGACTCATAAGTTCCTCACTCGTTCCTGCAAGAACCAAACACACAGGCCGCAGGCTTGATCGAGGCCGCAACCTCCAAACACTCTCTATACCATGATTTAGCACTAGTGATCAAGACTCTTGACCACAAATGAAATCTCTCACAAACAAGAATTCTTGTAGAATATATATTTAGAGGTGAATGGCTCAAGCTTGTGAGAGAAAACTAGAGATTTAGGATTTTATGGCTCAAAAATAATTCCTGAAGATTTGGATATTAAAACACTTGGAACTTAAAACTCTTGGTAGCAAACACTCTGATATAACTTTTATATATGGATGTTACTAAAACAAAATATGTTTTAATAAAAAAGGTCGTTAGAAATCAAATCAAAAAAGTATTGACCAGAAATAGCCGTTAGATAGCAGGCTGTTGATAGCTAACATATGCTTGTCGATAGGCATGACTCTAACGGTCAGATTTTTCAAAAATTGCACAATACCTGTCGATAGTTGAGTCTGGTTGTCGACAGATTGTGACAACTTCAGTCTCTGTTAGACTGATTGTCGACAACTATACTCTGGATGTCGTCAGATTGAGCTCAGGCTCAGTTTTGTTGAACTCCCTGTCGATAGCTATGAGATGGTATCGACAACCAAGTGACACTCAACCTTATGCATGCCAGTATCAGTAGTCGACAACAGTACTTGGCTGTCGACTGTCCTGTACCATATATATATAAACTTTTAATTTTTAAAATCAAAATAATTTTTTATAAAATACACAAAAAATAAGTTCATATAAATAAATTTGATCGCAAATATGTTTGATTAAAATCAAACCATATTTCGAACATTTGAACTTCTTTATGAGTTTCAAATTAATTTTGAAATACAAACTATTTTAAACTTGGTTTTCTAAAAAATATACTTTAAATCAAAACAAGTTTATTCCAATGCTATATAAATATAAAAAAATTATCAAACTTCATTTAAGCTCTAATATGTATGGATAACATCAATACACATTCTAAATAATAAAACTTGTTTTAGAGATTTTCTTCTCATAAAAACTAAACAAGATTCAAACTCATTTTATTTAAACCAAACTCAAAACTTTTGAGCTTAAAAACCAATATCAAATTTTTGTGTGCGTGTGCTTGAGCAATCAAATCTAATTCATTCTTTATAAGAATCTAAACTTACAAACATATGAACTCAAGTCTTCTTCTAGATCTTGATTTCCTTCATCTTGACTTGATTCCTTGAGCTTGATGACTCCTTGAGTGTTAGATGTATTCTTTATGCTTGAACTCTTGAATCAACACTTGTTAGCTTCAAAACTTGACTTTGAGTTTTTTGTTGAAGCTAAACACTAGAACTAAAATCTTGATTAAAATTTGAAATTTAAATATGCAAGATCATTAGTACTATAACTACATGAGTTAATCATCATCAAAATTGGTTCTTGGGCCAACAGAATTTAGTGCTCAATTGAGAGAAGTGTCACTTCATGGTCAAACAAGGCATTGTATTAGGACATGTATTGAAGAAAGGAATTGAGGTTGGCAAAGCCAAAATCGGATTGATAGCCAATCTTCCACCTTCCAAGCCGGTCAAAGACATTAGGTTATTCCTAGGGCACGCCGATTTTTATAGACGTTTCGTCAAGGACTTCAGCAAGATTGCTAGACTGACCAATCTTCTTTCCAAGGATGTACCTTTTGACTTCACTCCGGAATGCTTTAAGGCATTTGAACTCTTGAAGAAAGAGCTAACTTCGGCTCCTATCATTCATGCACCCGATTGGAGCGAACAGTTTGAGCTCATGTGCGCTGCATCTGATTATGCGATTGGTGCAGTCTTAGTCAACGATTTGATAAACAGACTCGTGATCTATTATGCTACTTAAAGATGCATAGCTAAATTTCTCTACCACGGAGAAAGAACTCTTAGTGGGGTGTTTGCATTCGAGAAGTTTAGGTCACCAATTATCATTTACAGTGATCATGCTGTACTTAGACATCTTTTGGCCAAGAAAGATGCCAAGGCATGACTCGTTAGATGGATACTCTTGCTTCAAGAGTTTGATGTACAAATTCGCGATGAGAAAGGATCAGACAATTTGGTAGTCGATCACTTGTCTCAACTATGCAATGCACCCTCTTTTGAGATCTTGGTAAATGATTATTTTTCAGATGAACAACCCCTTGCTGTCTTGACAGAGTCGTGGTTCGCCAATATCGTAAACTTTTTGTTACAAGAGAGATACCTTCCAATTGGTCAAAACAAGATAAATACTGATATCTTTCTCAAATGAAATACATCTATCAGGATGATCCTTATCTTTTTAAGTACTTTCTTGGCCAAATCTTAAGGAGATGTGTTCTCAATGAAGTGACTAGGAGTATCCTTTAATTCTATCATGATCAAGCATGTGGTGAATACTTTGTTTTCAAAAAGACAGCAGAAAAAGTTCTACAGTGTGAGTTTTATTGGCCCAATATTTTCAAAGATGGCTATAAGTTTTGTAAGTGTTGTGATCGTTGTCAATAATTGGGTTGAATCGCTAGGACAAAAATAATGCCATTGCAACCGATTTTGCTAGTCGAATCTTTTGATGTGTGGGTCATCGATTTCACAGAACCTTTCCAAATTCTTTTAGAAATTTGTGTACATCCTAGTGACAGGTGATTACGTGTCCAAATGAGTAGAAGTCGTGCCATACAAAACCAATGACAACATGGTTGTCAAATTTCTCAAAGAAAATATATCTCACGATTCGGTGCACCACAAGCCATCATATGCGATAATGACACACAATTTTGCAATCGTTATTTTGAGGCTTTTTATAAGAAAGTACTTCATCACTCACAAGTTATCTAGTCCTTATCGTCCTCAAATAAGTGTGCAAGTTGAAGTGACAAATAGGCAAATCAATCAAATTTTGGAGAAAACTGTAAATCAAAATCGAAAGGATTGGTTATAAAATTGGTGGATGCTTTGTGAGCCTACCAAACTGCTTTAAAGAATAATATTAGAGTGTCTCCTTATAAGTTTGTATTTAGGAAAGCTTCACTTACCAGTTGAATTGAAACATCGAGCCATGCGGGCAATTAAACAATTGAATTTTAACTTAGACATGGCAGATAACATAGAAAACTCCAACTCAGTGAGTTAGAAGAGATTTAGAATCATGCTTATGAAAATGCTACAATTTACAAAGAGAAACGATGGTGTTTCACAATAGAACAATTTTATGAAAAACCATTAGCAGCTGGTCAAAAAGTCTTGTTATATAATTCTAACTTGTTTATTTCCAGGTAAGTAACGATGAAGATGGATGAGACCTTTTGTTGTGCAAGTTGTTTTTTACTCATGCGGCACTAGAAATCAAAAACCCTATTTTAAAGTAAATGGACAACATCTTAAGCCATTTTTGGAGTTTCAAGCTAATGAAGAGGAAGAGGTCATCGTTCTTTGTGAACCTCAACATTTGGACTAAGGTAACGAGTTGTACAAATTTTAAATATTCTTTTCATTTTGGAATCTTTCTTGTTTTTCTATTATAATATATATATATATATATATATATATATATATATAGAGAGAGAGAGAGAGAGAGAGAGAGAGAGAGAGAGAGAGAGAGAGTAACGATCTAGTGAGAAGGCTCCCTTAGATGAAAAAGAAAGAAACTGAGGTAAGAGACAACAGATTTTAGTTACGGTCAGATGACTGCCAAAAGATACAAACTAAATAGGGGCAAAAGAGGAATTAAAATAAAATATTAAGAAGAATTAAATGAGGAGTTAAATTAGAATCTTCTCTCTTCCTGTCCTTCATCTTCTCTTTTCTTCGTCTGAAACCACGTCTTGAAGAACTAAGTTGTTGATCTGCGAAAAATGGGAGAACTTAAATATTTTTTTTTATACAACTTTTAATGTTCAAACATCTATTATTTTTACCATAAGATTGGATTTTTATCATAAGTTTGTATTTCACAGTTTTGATTTTTATCATAAGTTTGGATTGTTATCTTCATTTGTATATGGTAACTAAAAGCGAATACCCAATAAATAATGGCACCTGTGAGCAAACCAGGTCCAAGAATTTCACAGTTTTGATTTGAAAGTCATTTCATATATGACGAATTTTCATGGCATATTCAATGTTTTTATGTCAATCTTTATTCAGTTTTGTTCATCTTGGTGGATATCTAAGTTGCTTCTTTTTAAACAATTTTCATTAGTTCAGCATGCCACCAAGCTTAATTTGATCTTAATTTCGAGCAATATTATTTGAATTTTGGTATTTTCTTGGAAATTGGTACTGCTTCTAGTTCTTGTTGTGAGGAGAAACATGCTTCTTCTAGTTTTTTCTTGTTTTTTCTTTTTAATTTCCTGATATTTTGAGTTTAGGATTTTCCTGGCAATCTTTAATCATAATTTTTTGTACTATGCATGATGGTTTTAAATAATCAAAGAGGCACCCAAATGTTTTTTTTAGTAGTTTATTTTGTAAATTTCATTTTTTAAACTATAATTTATTTGGTAAAATCCATCTCTTTTTTTATTGTGAGCAAATACTAACTGATGATTTTTTTCGTTTACTCCATAATTAGAAAATGTCTAAGAAATGTTTGACTCCTGTGAGATCTAAGACACAGAGGCTAATCATGATATATGGATACCTAATGCTGATCACAGTAAAAAGCCGAAAGAAGATATGAGATTTTATCTCTTTAGAAGAAGGAGAGAAGTTCTACTATGCATATGCAAGCAGGTTTCAATGTTCGAAAAGGGAGTACAAATCTAGATAAGAATGGAATATTAAGAGTCAAATATTTCTTGTGTTCAAAAGAGGGTGAGAAAAAAGAGAAACTACAAATACTGTTCAATGGGCAAAAAATGAAGAAGTTGAGGATTGGTTAGGGAGAACTGTCTGGCCATGGTAAAATTTAGAAAAGCCAAGGATGATAAGTGGAAATAGTAAAGTTCATGAAGGTCATAGTCATTGTCTTACTACTTCTCGTAGAAGGCAGTTCCTTAAAATCAATCGCGAAGTATCATCGACACAAAAGTTTTTAATTCAGACATTTGGAGAAGTAAACATCAGTACATCCCAATTGGTTATTGTTCTCAAGATTCAAGCTTGAGGGTCTGAAAATGCAGATTGCATTGAACGAGACATTAGAAACTATGAGAGGGACATAAGAATTTCTATGAAAGAAACAGATGTGCAAATATTTCTAGATAATTTTATGAAGATAAAAGAGATAAATCCTTCTTTCTATTACGACTACAAAGCGGATGATGAAAGCAAGCTCACTCATGTACTATGGGCAGATGGACTTTTGAGAAAGGCGTGTAAGCTTTTCAGAGATGTTTTCGACACGACATATGAAACAAATAAATATTTTATGATATTTGAACCATTCACTGGTGTAAACCACCACAGGCAATCAGTAAAACTTTGGAGCTGGATTTATTGCAAATGAAAGTTTGAGTCATTTGTTTGGTTGTTTGAGAATTTTTGGAAGCCATGGAAGGGAGGCAACCATGTGCCATCATTACTGATCAAGATCCAGCAATATACAATGCAATTGACCAAGATTTGCAGAAAACTCGTTAAAGGTTTTGCATGTGGCATATATATAAAGAAGTTGTCAGAGAAAGTGGGAGCTAATTTATTCTCAGATGAGGATTTCAGTAAAATGTTCTCTTCATGTGTCTCTTCTTCAGATACTCCTGAACAGTTTGACATGCAGTGGAAGAAAATTATTGATACAAATGGGTCAGTAGGTACCAGCATCTTTAGTCATGAATGGTTATCAGTAATGTATGAAGAACGTGACAAGTAGATACCAGCGTTCTTCAAAGATATATTTTTGGTTGAACTGAGGATGACAAAACGCTCAGAAGTATGAACGCCATTTTCTATCATTTTGTTACCCAAAGAAACAGTTTGGTGGAATTTTATGTTCAATTTGAAAGGGCACTGGTGAAAGTACACTTAGGGTTGAATAGGTGTTTAGCTAATCTAATGCAGAAATGTAACAATTAAATAAATATGCAAACGGTTAACTCAAATCAAGAAGTGAAGCTGAATTTTCAATGAAGGGCTCTAAAACTTCTTCTTTATATTCCTCTAGACAATGAGTTGATGTGCTCAATTGCCTTCTTGATTGAGAGAGTAAAAACCGACAAGTATGAATAATTTCAGGAGATAAATAGCAAGTGCAATAAAACTAAAAACATAAGTGCAAGCAATAGAGATAGAGAAAGAGTAAGAGAGAAAGCAATCGCAAACACAAGAGATTTGTTTCGAGGTTCGAGCATTAAGCTCTACGTGCCCACTTTCACTGTGTGAGGGATTTTACTATCCACAAAGAATTTTCCACGAAAGAACTTCTACAAAGATCTACAAGGCCTACAGAGGACCGGAGTGCACAATTCTAACACTCAATCCTCTACACAAGAGGTAGTACAAAGTCAATAAGGTTAACAATCTCTTATCAATCACAAAGATTACAAACTCTCTTTACAACTTCTAGGGTTTGAGTGGAGAAATGAAGGTCAAAAGAAATATGTGAGAGTATAATCAATGAAGAGAGTTAGCTTTGAAATTTGAAAACTTTAGAGAAATTT